>LPNX010681622.1:2235-45831 GCA_001517045.1 Pseudotsuga menziesii | reverse complement strand
TATATATAAGCAACAATGTGCGCAAGCCAGGGGGCAGGAGAAGGAGCACAAGAAAAAAAAAATTGCAAAGGTTGTCACGTAGATCGCGCCTCCTCATATTTCCCTTACTTCATGGCTCAAGACGAGCCACATGTGAGTGTTGGGGACCTGTTGGACTGGAAAAGGAGCACAATGAAGAATCTCATGCACAAGCATAGAAGGTGCATTGGGAGTGAGAAAGAAACAAAGGAAGATCGCAAAGTAAGCAAAGGACCAGCGCAGATAGAATGGAGAGGTGTGCGGTAAAGGAAAGGAAAGCGCATGAGCGGGAAGGTGATAACGGCCGAAAAGCGATAGGTGTAGAATCCAGATCATGGTCATTTAAGGTGGAATAAGCCTGCAGCTACACACGTATGATGGAATATTTGTAATTTAGGCTGATAACTCCTCATTTCAAGTTGTAATCACCACAGCTGTAGCCTAAGGGGTGGCTGATGGTGACACTTAACAGACTTCCTGTATGCAGTCGACCCTACGTGGCCATGTAAAATAGTATAAATAGAAGGGATTCAAGAGAAAAAGGGTTGTTTAGGTTGGTTAAGTGGGTTGTGACTACTTTTAGTCGGTCGTAACTATGTCTAGGTCAGTTTTCTAGTGATTGTTTGTCTTTTCATTGGTAGTCCATGGTGAAGGACGTCATTTGTCATAATGATGTAGGGATCATAGAAAGGGAAGACTCAGGAGGAGTCTAGTAGTAATAAGAGGCTGTTGAGCCGTGGATCTGGCTGCAGTGTGCACAAATGGCTAGGAGTAAAGGTAGGATAGAAGAAAAAACCAGAGACCGTGAGAACCATAAGTCTGAGTCGTAAAGACATATCATAAGATCAATCTGTATCATGCTGACTACTATGTGTTATATCCTTTTCTCATGCCAGATGAAGAGCACCTTGGTGGTTTTTCCCAGATCGGTTTCCACGTTATCTCTTATGTTGAATGGATGATTAATGCTATGAATGTTTATGTGAATGGTTGTTATTAGCTTTTTGTATAATGCTGAAATATTGCTTAAGTGTCAGATGTTATACTGTAATCAGTAGACAAATGCTTCAGAAAGTGTCGTTGAAATATGGATATATATTAGCCAGTGTGTTTCCATCTCAAACCACGACGTAATTCACAGACGGTCTATTAGTGTGAATCAGCTATGCTACACGGGTTATGCTAGTTGCGAGGTTGACAGCAAGGATAAGTTTTGCATGATGACATATAGTTGTATTCGGTCGCATAATACTAACTTCTCTATCTAGCCACCCTGTTGCCTTTGTTGAGCTCCTTGGCTGCGAGCCAAGGGATTATAATCCCTCGACAATCGTGGAAACATGGTTCTAGTAGTTACCCATCGAAGACATATCTCAGGTGAGACTTCACCTACTTCGCAGGTGTTGCCGACGAGGCTTGCTTTGTTGGGTCGGTATCTCGGGTGTTTGTTGGGTTGAAGGGCTATGCAGAACCTGGGTCACGTGAGTTAGAAAAAGTGGCCAACAAATAGCCTCCATGATCTTCGATCCTATCTAAATAAATCAATAACTAATTAAATGACCAGTTAGAAGTAGTCAATGAATAAATAAATGACCAATTAACAATAATTAAAGACTAAATAAATGACTGATTAACAACAATCAATAACTCAATAAATGACTAGTTAACAACAAGAAATGATTAAATGTACTACTAGACAACGATAATTAATGATAAAATAGAAACAATTAATGATCGAATAAATTACTAATAGAAGCAATTAATGACCAAATAAATGACTAAATATATGACCAACTCATGAAGCAATTCAAGTAATTTATGACCAAGTGATAAATGACCAATTTGGTTGGGTAATACGTGGCTATTAATTTATTACCACCGGTCATGTGACCAAATTTAGTCATTTATCACCCATTTTTGATCATGTTTTTAGTCACTTATCACCCATTTTGTACTAGTGGGTGAAATTGCTAACTAATTTTTGGATTTGAAACTCTATTTTCGGTCAAAGATGAATGTACAACCATATGCTCTGTTTTTGGTACTTTATTTGTGTTGTACAATTCTATTTTTGGATTCTTACCTTTACCTATATGTGCCTCGAAACTTAGTATGATTGGTTTGATTGAATTCCTAGCAGTGTTTATTAACTAATTATACTAATTGAACTTGAAATATTCTTCGTTTTTGTACTCGAATCAGATCTTCAAAAGTATTTTTATTTTTTGTACATGCATGCTTATTTATGCACCTAATGGTTGTATATTCCCTTTTTGGATATTTGGTATGGTTTTGCATCGAAAATTCCTAAGACTAGTTGTTTAGATAGTGAAACTAGTTAACTGGTCTTGGTATCTTGTTTTCGTGTTTATTATATTTAATTATTTAAAAATGGTTATTTGGCGATATTTATATGGATGTAGGTGTTAATTATCCATTGGTATTAATAATTGGTGTTAATTAGTTGAAGAAATTATTTTATGTTAGGTGTCATCATTTGTTAGTTAAGTATTGTAATTAGTGCATTAATTACCTTAATTAACTAGTTAATGACAAATTGTTGGAAATTATCTTTTGGGGTGCATGTAACCAGTGTTATGGCTTAGAATATAGGTATAATGATGTGACACAGTGTTGGATCATCTTCCTAAACCTTAGTTCAATTGCTTTCTCAGATATAAATTTTATTTTAGTTAATTTGTGATTATCAATGTATTGGTCGTAATTAAATAGTGAAAATTGAAATTATGTATTTATTTAATTTATCCAATGTGCTTAAACCTTGTAACATCCTGTTATAGATAATGATATGTCCTTAATTCCATTTGATAGCTTTGGGGAACATCACAATGTGATATAGCCTCTTACATCATTCTTGTGAAATGTCGAAATATGGCATAGCCAAACATCATACTGTGACATAACCATTGTTAAATGTTACAACATGACATCACCAAGAATAAAAAAAATCATTGTGACATAACCATTGTTGAATGTGGCAATAGGATATAACCAATGATTAGTAGTGTATAAATTCAATGTAATCAAATCAAGATGAGCATTGCATATCACATCACCAATGATGATCATCATAATACAACATAAGCATTAAGGAACATCACAATTTAACATTTAAATCAACCAATGAACATCACATGTGACATAACCATTAAGGAATGTTGCAATCCAACATGACCTTTAATAAATGTTACGATCTGATATAGCCATTATGTAGCGCCCCATTTTGTTAGACTGTTTTATTACTAAACTATATTATTGTTTGAGGGAATTTTACCACAAATGACCCGGTTAAATTTTATAATCTAAAACAACATATATATATATGCCTTGATTATGATGATGCATTTGGTTACACATGGATAAATGAAATTTTATAAATATATTCATATGATGCACCATTGTAGTGCCTTGGTTTGTGAGACTACTTCAGTGTTAAAAATATGTCATCGTTTGAGGAAAGTTCAGTGCAAATGACCCGATTTAATACTATGAATTAAAAGGACTTATATATATATATATATATATATATATTGATTGTTATGTCACATTGGTTACTCATGAATGAATGAATTTTTGTAGATAGATTTATATGATGCGATGTTATTGATTTTATAATGCATGAATGAAATATATAAGTATTTTTTGTTACTTACAATATATTGGTAGATGCTTTGACAATTTTTCAGTGTGACAAGGACCCAAATGTGTAATGATACAAGGTGGTTTTAATGCCGCATGAATTCCAATTTGAGTATAGATATGATATCAGTTGATATAATTTATTTAATTGATATTTTGATTAATTGTATAGTACAATTAATGCACATGGTTTTTATGTGTGCAGGCACATGATCATGATTTCCAATCGATCTAAAAAATGATGATGGGGTTGTATGGAATAAAGTATGAACATGATTAGCACTTATTTTTCATGCGGCGGGTTGAAAAACAAGAGAGGCTTTTACTTGCAAGAGGCATGTTGCCGTGAGGGTAGGGCGCAGACTCAGTCACTCATGAGGATTAACTGAGGGGAATGCAATGAGGTGTTGGCTTTATTCCTCAGTAACCATGAGTCCCTCCATAGCATAGATCAGACTGAGCTAACATGGTCTCATCCATCGTACTAACTCCCCACCATGGAAAACGAGATATTTGAAGGACATGAATATGGCCAGGGCACCCTTGATATCACCATGATAAACAAATATAGTTATTAAACTATAAAGTTAGAAATATTTAACTAAATAATAAATTCATGAGTTGCAAAAAAAATTAAAGGAAGGTATACCATTATGGTAAAAAACATATACAAAATAAAATAGACAAAGTAATTTCTAATTGGAAACACAAATGCACACGCAAAACTAGGAGACAAAAGCAAAAATCAAGGAAACAAGTAAATGAAAATTAGGAACAATTAAGGAAAGAAATTCTAAATCATGATTTAGAAATGTTAAGAAGAGAAAAATAATAATTAGAAGAATTAAGTGAAAAAAATGTTAACATCAACATTAGAAATGTTAAGAAAGGAAAAAGGGAAATTGCATAAATGCATATGAAAGGAAATCCATTGAAATAGAATAAATATGAATTGAAAATAGAAATAAATAATTATGATTTTTAAATATCATACATCAAGGGGACAATGAATAAGGTGGTGGATGCTCTAAGTCGAAGGCCCTGTATCATTTCTATAGTGCTCTTAAAGATAAATTTATGGGAAAATATATTGAACTTACAATTGCAAAATGAGTGGTATATAGAGGCAAAGACCGAGTTAGAAAATGAGGTAACGAAAATCCCAAAGTATGAAGGGTGTGCATTGGAGGAAGATGGACTATCGCAGTATAACAAGAGAATTTATGTACCATTCAATGAAGAAGTTCAAGATTTGATCTTGTCAGAGGCTCATAGGGTTGTGTATATGGATCATCCTGGGGTTAAGAAGATGTATGCATATTTAAAAACGTTATTTTATTGGAGCGAAATGAAGAAAGTTGTAGTTAGCTTTGCGCAAGGTGCCTAGAATGTCAATTGTTCAAGGCTGAGCATAGGAATCCAAAGGGGTTACTACAACTACATGTAATCCTAGAGTCAAAATGGGAAGTTATATCAATGGATTTTATATTTGGGTTATCAATGACAACAAGAAGACATGACTCTATTTTTGTGGTCATAGATACTTTAACAAAGTGCGTGCATTTTATGCATGTAAAGACTACCTATCAAGCAACACAGATTGAAAAAGTATTTATAAATGAAGTTGTTAGGTTACATGGTGTACCTTGCAAGATAATTTCTGATAGAGGGTTAGTGTTTAATAGAAGATTTTGGACAAGTTTCCAAGAATCTTTCGGGACAGAAAGGGTGAACCAAATCTTGGAAGACATGTTACGTATGTATGTGATGGATCAACAAAGGTGTTGGGGGGACTATCTCCCATTGGTTGATTTTATTTACAACAATAGTTATCAAAGCTCTATTAAGATGGCACCGTTTGAATTTTTATATGGGAGGCCATGTAGAACTCTGTTGAGTTGGGATCGCCTAGAAGATAGAGTTCTTGTAGGACCAGAATTGATTCAAGAGATGGAAAAATAGATTACAACTATTCGTGCACGGCTAAAGGAAGCACATGATAGACAAAAGAGCTATACATATGCACATAGAATTGATCGGAGTTATGAAGTAGGTGATAAAGTATTTCTACCGGTCGAGGCCACAAAAGAGCTCAATTAAATTTGGGAAAAGAGATAAATTATCACCACTATTTGTAGGACCATTTGTGATACTTGAGAAGTTGGGATCGATTGTTTGTCTTCTTTTATTTCCATTATCATTGAGTCATATGCATAATTTTTTTCATGTTTCTATTTTACATCATTATATTTCAGACCCTTTCATGTTATAAAGTTGATTAACTTGCAAATATGAGACGATGGGCTCTTGATGGTCAAACCGATCCTTATATTGGATCGACAAACTCGACAACTTTGGCTTTGTTTAATCCACCAATCAAAAGTACAGTGGGATAGTATAGTTCCAACTCAGCTACTTGGGAGGATGCCTCCAAAATGCACCATCAATTTCCTTACTTTTTTTTGAAAACTTCAGGACGAAGTTTCTTGAAGAGGGGGTGTATGTAGTGCTGCAATTTGTTAGACTCTTTTATTACTAAACTATATTATTGTTTAAGGGAATTTTAACACAAATGACCTGGTTAAATTTTATAATTTGAAACAACACACACACACACACACACATATATATATGCCTTGATTATGATGATGCATGTGGTTACACAAGGATAAATGGAATTTTATAAATATATTCATATGATGCACCATTTTCATTCCTTTCTTTTTCAAACTATTTCAATGTTAAAAATATGTTATTGTTTGAGGGCATTTGAGTGCAAATGACCCGATTTAATACTATGAATTAAAACAACTTATATATATATATTAATTGTTATGCCACATTGGTTACTCATGAATGAATGGATTTTTTTAGATAGATTTATATGATGCAATATTACTGGTTTTATAATGCATGAATGAAATATATAAGTAATTTTTGTTACTCACAATATATTGGTAGATGCTTTAACAATTTTCCAGTGTGACAGGGGCCCAAATGCGCAATGATACAAGGTGGTTAATGGTGCATGAATTCCAGTTTGAGTATAGATATCATATCAGGTGATATAATTTATTTAATTGATATTCGATTAATTGTATAGTACAATTAATGTACATGGATTTTATGTGTGCAGGCACGTGAACATGATTTCCAATCAATCCAGAAAAGGATGATGGGGTTGTATGGAGGAAAGTACCAACATGATTAGCACTTATTTTTCATGCAGCGGGTTGAAAAGAAAGAGAGGCTTTTACTTGCAAGAGGCATGTTGCCATGATGGTAGGCTGTAGACTCGGTTACTCATGAGGGTTAAATGAGGGGTGCACAATGAGGTGTTGGCCTTATTCTGCAATAACCATGAGTCTCTCCACAACGTAGATTGGACTAAGTTAACATGGCCTCAGCCATCGTACTAACTCCCCACCACGGAAGACAGGATATTTGAAGGGCATGAATATGGTCATGGCACCCTTGATATCACCATGATAAACAAATGTAATTACTAAACTATAAAGTTATAAATATTTAACTAAATGATAAATCATGAGTTGGAAATAAATTAAAGGAAGGTATACCATTATGGTAAAAAACATATACAAAATAAAATAGAGAAAGTAATTTCTAATTAGAAACACAAATGCGCACACAAAACTAGGAGACGAAAGAAAAAATCAAGGAAACATGTAAATGAAAATAAGGAACAATTAAGGAAAAAAATCAAAATCAGCATTTAGAAAGGTTACGAAAAGAAAAAGGGAAATTAGAAGAATCAAGGAAAAAAAATGTTAAAATCAACATTAGAAAGGTTAAGAAAGGAAAAAGGGAAATTGCATAAATGCATGTGAAAGGAAATCCATTGAAATGGAATAAATATGATTTTGAAATATTGTACATCGAAGGGACGATGAATAAGGTGGCTGATTCTCTGAGTCAAAGGCCCCGTATCTTTTCCATAGTGCCCTTCAAGACAAATTTATGGGAAAAGATATTGAAATTACAATTGAAAAATGAGTGGTATAGAGAGGTTAAGACCGAGTTATAAAATGAGGTAACAAAGATCCCAAAGTATGAAGGGTATGTGTTGGAGGAAGATGGACTATTGTGGTATAACAAAAGGATTTGTGTACCATCCAATGCAGAAGTTCAAAGTTTAATCTTGTCAGAGGCTCATAGGGCTGTGTATATGGCTCATCCTAGGGTTAAGAAAATGTATGCATATTTAAAACCATTATTTTATTCAAGTGGAATGAAGAAAGATGTAGTTAGATTTGTGGAAAGGTTCCTAGAATGTCAATTGGTCAAGGTTGAGCATAGGAATACAATGGGATTACTACAACTACATGTAATCCCAGAGTCAAAATGGGAAGTTATATCAATGGATTTTATAGTTGGGTTACCAATGACAACAAGAAGACATGACTCTATTTTTTTGGTCATAGATACTTTAACAAAGAGTATCCATTTGTGCCTATAAAGACTACCTATCAAGCACCAAAAATTGAAAAAGTATTTATAAATGAAGTTGTGAGGTTACATGGTGTACCTCGTAAGATAATTTTAGATAGAGGGTCATTATTTGCTCGAATATTTTGGACAAGTTTCCAAGAAGCTTTGGGGACACAACTAAATTTTAGTACAACATACCACCCTGACACAGACGGCCAGACCGAAAGGGTGAACCAGATCTTGGAAGACATGTTACGTATGTATGTGATGGATCAACAAAAGCTTTGGGAGGAATATCTACCATTGGTTGATTTTGCTTACAACAGTAGTTATCAATGCCTTATTACGATGGCACCATTTGAATTTTTATACGGGAGGTCGTGTAGAACCCCATTGAGTTGGGATCGTCTAGAAGATAGAGTCCTTGTAGGACCAAAATTGATTCAAGAGATGGAAGAACCGATGTTAACTATTCATGAACGGTTAAAGGAAGCACAAGATAGAAAAAAGAGCTATGCAGATGCACATAGAATCGATCGGAGTTATGAAATAGGTGATCAAGTATTTCTATAACCCCCAAGCCGAAATGGGGTTGTAGGAAGAAATATCTTTAGCATGATGAGGATGTGTAAATTAGCTAAGGGCCTCCCAACCCCGTTCACACACTGATTAACCAAACTCTCCACAATCACCTTCGAATTCACTTCAACATTATTTCATCCATCCAATATTAGCGGGTAGCTTTCTCGGAAAGAACTTGACACGAATCTGCACAAAAAAACTCAGATTTGTATGCATTGTCAATTTGTTATTATAAATTCGTTGTTGCAGTGCATTTATTAAAGATCAAAATTGGTATCTACATTTTATTATAGATCTGATATACATATGAGATGAATGAAATCTTAGTAATGCATTTAATATAGATTAGTATTGTTTATATCATGGCTCAATAAAATTGGTACTGATTTATCTATGGAAAGATCCATTTCTCCGGTTTAGTAATTGACAGCTTGACTTTAGGCTGGTATATTTTAGAGTTTAAACAAAAGAAAATTGTTTCTCTTTTTTACCTGTAATCACCTTTTGCCTAATAACGATCTATCCCTGCACATCATACTCCAATTTAGATTTAGGAAAGATTGCATTACAATCTTAGTATTCCGGTTTGGAATTCTAGAGTTGTGTTATTCTTATCAAGAGTATAATGTTGCCGCAATATCGACTTCAATACTTACTGTGGTAGCTTGTTAATGTTTCTTATGGTGTCACATTAAAGTTGTTGGCACATAACTATGCATTAATCGTTGAATCGGTGCTCTTTATTATCACCACTGTGATATAGCAGATTTCTTTTGGTGCATTAGCTTCTACAACGTGAGTTGGTTGGAGTCCTACAACAAGTAAAGAAAAATAATGGCCTCAACCTGCTGGAAAAGAATGAGTTATTTTACAGGTGTAGATCTCCTGAGCTCGAGTAAAACATATGTAAGTTTGCTATGATTTTTCTGTAAATGACCGCCATAACTGTTCCCGTGTCGAAGCCTAGATGACGAGTGTGAGAATCATGCATACTGAGCTCACCAACTCTCAACGTGACAAATCTACTTGGTTGCTTTAGTGTGATACAATGAAAAAAATCGATTAATGAAATAAAATATTGGATTGTTGTTTCTGAACTTCTCTGTCGCTTAAAACTGGTCGACTTTTCCAATTGATCAAGACGAGCTGACCAAGGATAATAAGATTGGAATGTCGCCCTTTCTGTCCATCTAGATGCTTCCACGTTCTATCTTCTCAGACAATAATGGCATTTACATAATATTGATGTCTGGATGAAGGAATTCAGATTGATGTTCGGCAGTTTCAGATGTATAAAGAGTAGTTAACTGTTGGCATATGTTACAAATCAACGACGAACAAGCTGAGCGACGTGGTAATGAAGAACATAAAGGTTCTCATTATTTGAATGATCAAATAGGTTAAATGAGTTATATTGTTCCCTCAACGGTTAACTAGTTGATAGATATTAGTTTCTAAGATAGTTTCATGCCTTTTGGTCCAACGTGCGCTTTCCAATAAGATCGAGATTTCCTCCATTTGCATCCCAATTTGACTTGCTCCAGCATTAGCACTGGAGCCCCATTGCAGATGTAAATGATGGACTGCATAGTATCGTGGAGCGTTGTTATTTGCACCAAAACACAACCTGTTGAGTGTATCATGAACTGCACGCTGCTAAGGATGATGGTAACCTGACCTGATAAGGCATCGTTAGGCGTGTGTGCAATTGTTTATATTTTACAATTCTTTGGCACTTGATTTATGTAAGTACTGTTTTCAAACTAAAAAATATTAATGACAATCTTGTGGAGAAAAATAGATTTTACTTAAAATTAATGTTAATGTTTGGAGTTGTTTAAGTCATAAAACTTATATATATATATATATATATATCTATATATATCAATTTTTTTTTTAATGTAAGAAGTGTGAGATATTTTTTTAATTCATGAACTTTATCTGGATGTATCGAATTCTTTTTATATATATTAGGCTTTCATAAAAATGGTAAAAAACTAAGTTATACACACTTCATCATGTAAAGATTTTTGCAATAGTGAAATGCATTCTTCATGATTTACATAAAAAGGAATTTACATAAATATGGATATATATTGGCCTGTGTGTTTCCATCTCAAACCACGACGTAAGTCAAAGACGATCTATTAGTGTGAATCAGCTACGCTGCATGGGTTATGCAAGTTGTGAGGTTGAGTGCAAGGATAAGTTGCACACAATGACATATAGTTGTGTTCGGTCGCACAAGACTAACTTCTCTGTCCAACCATCATGTTGCCTTTGTTGAGCTCCTTGGCTGTGAGCCAAGGGACTATAATCCCTCGACAATCACGGAAACATGGTTCTGGCGGTTACCCATCGAATAGATATCTCGGGTGAGACTGCACCTGCTTCGCAGGTGTTGCCAACAGGGATTCCTTTGTCGGGTCGGTATCTCGGGTGTTTGTTGGGTTGAAGGGATACACAGAACCTGGGTCGCTCGAGTTAGAAAAAGTGGCCAACAAATAGCCTCCATGATCTTTGATCCTATTTGTTGGTCGTCTGGGCAGACCCGAGTTTACTATTATGAACCAACAACACCCCTAGCTCACTGGCCCTTTCGGCGACAGACCGTGGAGTGGCCTGAAGTCTCACCCGAAGTGATCCTAATGGGTTGGCCAAAGACTCAAGTGTCTCGACCAGGTTCTGTATGGTGTCCTGTGTGCGTCTCGCAGCTCTTCTTAGCTCGTGAGACCGCTCTTTCCTCTCTGCGATGCGCAGTTTCCTCTTACTCGCAATGACTCTAATCCTTATTGCATCGCCGCGCCCTGGGCGACACGTAACTCTTTCCTTCGCTTGATCCTTAACCACAACGCACCACAGCTCCTCTGATGGTGCGATATCGCCTCCCTGCGATATCCTACCGCTGTGACTCAGCGTACCTAGCGTTACTTGTGTTCAACTTACAGGACTCAACACACAAGGATGTTTTATACTGTGACTCTTAACTGTCCTGAGTGAAACTTAAATAGACTCTTATACAGAATACTTAAAGACTTCAACTTGCATTTATCCTTGTAATATGCTATGAACTGAATAACATACACATACATTTACTGTAAGCAAAGTTCATGTAATGAATGACAGATATAACAAGTAAATACAATCACATGAATCAAATACATAACACTCTGATTTTACATGGTTCACTTCCAGGGTAGAAGTTACGTCCATAGAACTGTGTTTCTATATTATAGCTTGAGAGAGGTACACAGTTCTGCTGCACCGCATATGCAGCTAGAGATCTTTTGGGTAACTCCACACTCAACCTGGAGCCCTTCTCTCCTAGATCTCTTCTCTATATTACCTTCTTACAATATACTCTCACTCTCTCTCTCTCTGTCTATCAATCCCTACAGATTGTTACAATACAAAATAACAGTAAGCTAACAAACTACTGATAATCTGACTAGCTGGATGGCCTAAAATGCCCAAAATTCCAACCTTTTACAATACAAAATACATCCATTTATAGGCGGCCTGAAGGTCTCGCCATTACAACACTGTGGGCCTGTCCCGACAGTAACCCAAAACCATAATTAGTGACAGTTGGCATATCTCTACTTGGGGTAGCCGCTTTCTGTCACACCACTGCTCTCTGCAGTCTTCCATGCTTCCCGACGCTGACCATGGGTACTATGCACCGCTTCCCTTCTTCTATCCTTCGTCTTCAATACCTCAGCCTCGTTGCTCCTTTTCCTTTATGAGGGTAGCTGAGCCCTCCTGTCTTCGTCACTGCCTTCAATGCAGTGGTTGAGCTCTCTCTTCTCAGCCGCTCAGGTACTGTTGTCTTCCTTGACTTCTCTGTTCCAATAGTCACGGTTTTCGGCTCTGCTCTGCAGCTAGAAACATGCTACGATGTCGTAGCTTCACCTTATCTCTTCATCTTCGCCAAAATGGAAGCTTTTCTTATAGCTGGGAGACTTTGCTCCAACAGCCCCCTAACACTTACTTGTGGCTCATCCCCGATCCACTACCGGCCGGCTTCTCCTGCTGTAGCTTCTCCTTAGCTTCCTGCGAAGTGTGATGAAGCTTGTCCCGAAGTCCTGCGACTTCATTCTCCATAGCTACGACACGCTCTTGTGCCGAGTCAAGCATAGCTTGACTAATACCTGAGTCTTCTGCTGCATCAATTTCATTTCTGGTGGCAGTGAACTCCCCAACTTTCTGCTCAACCGCATCAACTAGATCTGTGATTGCTGGAATCTGTAGCTTCGGTCCATCAATATTGCGAGTCCCTTCTGACTCCGAAATTTTGATACTGCGAGGATCCTCATCCTCCTCCTCTGGTTCTGATGCAAAATTATAGCACTCGAGCGCATCTTCTAACTGGATGGCCCACTTAGGTTGAGTATGTACTCATAGGGTGCAATCTTCAAATATCTTAACCTTTATTACATCTAGGGCCTGATCAACATTTGGATACTCAGATTCAAAAGCGAAAGTGAGTAGAAAATTGTCTATTAGAAGTGGCCATGTAGTCGTTCCCTTACGCAATTCAGTCTCTGTGTACCAGTTCCGTGGAACTGTGTCCAAAGTGTGAATGAATTGGTGAACCCATTCATCCTCAGGAATGTCCGACCAATTCTATTCACATGTGTGAATGTGTGACCTGGGGTCACTTTCTCCTGTGTATCTCTGCTAGACATACTCTCTATCGGTAGAGAATATGATCGCCATCAATCTCTTAAGATCATCCCATGATGCGATATTCTCTTTATGTGCATACCACCATCTTGCAGGTGTGGCTCATACTGCAAGGTCAAGAGCTGCGATCCTCTGCTCGTGAGGAATTTGTTGTTCAAACTGCGTGAGAAAGTCCTGGATATCTGTTAGACCATGAAATGATGGAATCTCGTTGATCTCTGCGCCAATCCATCGCAGTGACTTAGTCATATACGCACATCTGCGCGCTGAGACTTCGTAAAGTCTATTCTGCCAGTTCTCTAGGCCAACATCCGAATCCGATGCACATGAGCTGTCGCATCACCAACTAATGTTCCCTTCTACGGTTGGATTGATGTAGTCGCTTTGGTTCATAGTCATCTGATAGAGACTGTCCATGTTATGTGCCTCTTCCTCTGCTAGGATAGGTTCAATGTATCTAGGACCCTGAAGAGGATCTAACGGTGCGATGACCTGGATCTACGCGTCCTCAAAGGTCATTTGTCTTCTCTTTAAGTCGATAATGGCCATGTTACCGATCGCCCAATCAATGCCTAGTAGTGCTGGATATGGTCTACTATCGCCAATGATTTCTATAACTTCAAAGTCCAAAGAGCTTCGAACTCCGTCAATGTCAACTGGCACCTACGATAATCGACCCAGGGGTGATACCTGCTGCTGATTAGCTAATCACAAATGGATAGGCGATCTGACTAACTTAGGGCTACCCATCTGTTCCCATGTCTGCTTAGTCAGAACATTTACCTCTGATCCTAGATCTAGGATCACCTCGTCCATTTCAAATTCTCCAACCTGTGCTGTGAGTCACATCTCTCTTCCTGTTCTTGTATGTCCCATAATATTATGAATAGCACAATGTGCACTGCTCACAGAAGAAGATGGCTGAAACTGATCTATGATGCGCTGGAGTTCTCCAATAGCTTGCTCATTTCTCACGAGTTTTAAACAGCTCCGTAGGAAGGATTGTACACTTCCTGCCAACTCGTCTTCGTCGCAAGCGCCCGATGTGGTAGCCTGCAATGTCTGGTCAGGGCTAACGCCACAAGGTGCTTTCTACGGTACGCCCCTAGATGGCGGTACCTGCAATCCTGATTGCATAGAGTCATCAAAGAAAGTCTTAGCTTCCTGAAATGTCTGTTTATTCTTCTGTAGGTCAAGTGGTGTTGCTTTGTTAGGAGCTTTATGCACCCACTCCTGACCTGTGGTCTTTTCAGTAACCTGCGATGTCCCATTGGTGGAAGTACCGCTGCGAGTCACAATGTTGACTCTTAGTTCTGGTTCTTCCTGCTCAGCAGCAATAAACTGGATTTTCTGGTGTATTGCTGGCTTAGGTTCTCTGATCTTAGCTATCAAGGTAAGACAGTCTTCTATAGCGTGATCGTAAGATTTGCAATAGTTACATGTGGTGGTAGGGCTCTGACAGTCCCTAGCATAATGTCCTACAACTCCACAGTTGTAACAAGTGACTGGTCCACGACCACAGCCAAATCCTCTGAATCCTCCTCGTCCTCCTCGTCCTCCTCCACGGCCAACATAGGTCGGATCATGCTGTGGTCCTGCTGCTGGACACTGTGTTTCTGATTAGACTCTATACAGGTCTTGCTTGCTCCCGACCATGAGATCATAGGCTCAGCAATCATGTTCATCATGGCCTACGGACTTGCAAAAGACGCAATATAAGTTCTTAGGTGTCTGCACGTACTTCTGAAGTAGAGGGCACTGGTGAGATAGATGTCCTCTTGTTTTTCATATTTCACACCACGGCCCATGGGTCTGTGGTAAGGGGTTAGGAGCCCCAGTTGCTATATATTCTACAAAGACTGGACAATTATCTTTAGTATGGCCTTGTGCTTTACACTTTACGCACCATATGTCTTGCACAACCTCTTTCCCTTTCTTAAGTTCATGCATCTGTATTGTGAGATTAGCCAACTGGTTTTGCAGGTTTGTCATACCTGTGCTAGTTTCAGCTAGAGGTGAAGCCTCTACTTTCATCGCCATCTCCAACGCGTCGTCCTGCATCTGGAGTTTCTGCTGCATTAATGGTAGTCTGATGTGAGGGAGCAGCGCTGCAATAAACCATTCTTTATGCTGCTCCGGTGCAAACTCAAAGCTGACTTGGTCTATAAGGGCTTTAAATTTCTGATCGAAGTCCCACACTATAAGGGCAACGGAACCATTTGTTGGTCATCTGGGCAGACCCAGGTTTATTATTATGAACCAACAACACCCCTAGCTCACTGGCCCTTTCGGCGACAAACCGCGGAGCGGCCTGAAGTCTCACCCGAAGTGATCCTAATGGGTTGGCCAAAGACTCAAGTGTCTCGACCAGGTTCTGTATGGCGTCCTGTGTGCATCTCGCAGCTCTTCTTAGCTCGCGAGACTGCTCTTTCCTCTCTGTGATGCGCAGTTTCCTCTTACTCGCAATGACTCTAATCCTTATCGCATCGCTGTGCCCTGGGTGACACGTAACTCTTTCCTCTGCTTGATTTTTAACCGCAGCACACCACAGCTCCTCTGATGGTGCGATATCGCCTCCCTGCGATATCCTACCACTGCGACTCAGCATACCTAGCGTTACTTGTGTTCAACTTACAGGACTCAACACACAAGGCTGTTTTATACTGCGACTCTTAACTGTCCTGAGTGAAACTTAGATAGACTCTTATACAGAATACTTAAAGACTTCAACTTGCATTTATCCTTGTAATATGCTATGAACTGAATAACATACACATACATTTACTGTAAGCAAAGTTCATGTAATGAATGACAGATATAACAAGTAAATACAATCACATGAATCAAATACATAACACTCTGATTTTACGTGGTTCACTTCCAGGGTGGAAGTTACGTCCACAGAAATGTGTTTCTATATTATAGCTTGAGAGAGGTACACAGTTCTGCTGCACCGCATATGCAGCTAGAGATCTTCTCGGTAACTCTGCACTCATCCTGGAGCCCTTCTCTCCTAGATCTCTTCTCTATATTTCCTTCTTACAATATACTCTCACTCTCTCCCTCTCTGTCTATCAATCCCTGCGGATTGTTACAATACAAAATAACAGTAAGCTAACAGACTACTGATAATCTAACTAGCTGGATGGCCTAAAATACCCAAAATGCCAACCTTTTACAATACAAAATACATCCCTTTATAGGTGGCCCGAAGGTCTCGCCATTACAACACTGTGGGCCTGTCCCAATAGTAAACCAAAACCCTAATTAGTGACAGTCAGCATATCTGTACTTGGGGTAGCCACTTTTCGTCACACCACTGCTCTCTACAGTCTTCCATGCTTCCCGACGCTGACCATAGGTACTATACACCGCTTCCCTTCTTCTATCCTTCGTCTTCAATACCTCGGCCTCGTTGCTCCTTTTCCTTTATGAGGGTAGCTAAGCCCTACTGTCTTCGCCGATGCCTTCAATGCAGTGGTTGAGCTCTCTCTTCTCAGTCGCTCAGGTATTGTTGTCTTCCTTGACTTCTCTGTTCCAACAGTCACGGTTTCCGGCTCTACTCTACAGCTAGAAACATGCTACGGCGTCGTAGCTTCACCTTATCTCTTCATCTTTGCCAAACTGTCTATCTGCCAAAATGGAAGCTTTTCCTGTAGCTGCGGGACTCTGCTTCAACACTATCTAAATAAATCAATGACTAATTAAATGACCAGTTAGAAGTAGTCAATGAATAAATAAATGACCAATTAACAATAATTAATGACTAAATAAATGACTGATTAACAACAATCAATAACTAAATAAATGACTAGTTAACAATAAGAAATGATTAAATGTACTACTAGACAATGATAATTAATGATAAAATAGAAACAATTAATGACCGAATAAATTACTAAATAGAAGCAATTAATGACCAAATAAATGACTAAATATATGACCAGCTCATGAAGCAATTCAATTAATTTATGACCAAGTGATAAATGACCAATTTGGTTGGGTAATACGTGGCTATTAATTTATTACTAGTGGTCATGTGACCAAATTTAGTCATTTATCACCCATTTTCGATCATGTTTTTAGTCACTTATCACCCATTCTATACTAGTGGGTGAAATTGCTAACTAATTTTTGGATTTGAAACTCTATTTTCGGTCAAAGATGAATGTACAACCATATGCTCTATTTTTGGTACTTTATTTGTGTCATACAATTCTATTTTTGGGATTCTTACCTTTACCTATATGTGCCTCGAAACTTAGTATGATTGGTTTGATTGAATTCCTAGCGGTGTTTATTAACTAGTTATACTAATTGAACTTGAAATATTCTTTGCTTTTGTACTCGGATCAGATCTTCAAAAGTATTTTTATTTTTTGTACCTGCATGCTTATTTATTCACCTAATGGTTGTATATACACTTTTTGGATATTTGGTATCGTTTTGCATCGAAAATTCCTACGACTAGTTGTTTAGATAGTGAAACTAGTTGACTGGTCTTGGTATCTTGTTTTCATGTTTATTATATTTAATTATTTAAAAATGGTTATTTGGCGATATTTATATGGATGTAGGTGTTAATTATCCATTGGTATTAATAATTGGTGTTAATTAGTTGAACAAATTATTTTATGTTAGGTGTCATCATTTGTTAGTTAAGTATTGTAATTAGTGTATTAATTACCTTAATTAACTAGTTAATGACAAATTGTTGGAAATTATCTTTTGGGGTGCATGTAATGAGTGTTATGGCTTAGAATATAGGTATAATGATACGACATAGTGTTGGATCATCTTCCTAAACCTTAGTTCAATTGCTTTCTCATATATAAATTTTATTTTAGTTAATTTGTGATTATTAATGCATTGGTCGTAATTAAATAGTGAAAACTGAAATTATGTATTTATTTTATTTATCCAATGTGCTTAAACCTTGTAACATCCTGTTATAGATAATGATATGTCCTTAAGTCCATTTGATAGCCTTGGGGAACATCACAATGTGAAATAGCCTCTTACATTATTCTTGTGAAATGTCAAAATATGGCATAGCCAAACATCATACTGTGACATAACCATTGATAAATGTTACAACATGACATCTCCAACGATAAAAAAATAATTGTAACATAACCATTGTCGAATGTCGCAATAGGATATAACCAATGATTAGTGTAGAAATTCAATGTAATCAAATCAAGATAAGCATTTCATATCGCATCACCAATGATGATCATCATAATACAACATAAGCATTAAGGAACATCACAATTTAACATTTAAATCAACCAATGAACATCACATGTGACATAACCGTTAAGGAATGTTGCAATCCAACATGACCTTTAATAAATGTTACGATATGATATAGCCATTATGTAGTGCCCCATTTTGTTAGACTGTTTTATTACTAAACTATATTATTGTTTGAGGGAATTTTACCACAAATGACCCGGTTAAATTTTATAATCTGAAACAACATATATATATGCCTTGATTATGATGATGCATTTGGTTACTCATGGATAAATGAAATTTTATAAATATATTCATATGATGCACCATTGTAGTGCCTTGGTTTGTGAGACTACTTCAGTGTTAAAAATATGTCATCGTTTGAGGAAAGTTCAGTGCAAATGACCCGATTTAATACTATGAATTAAAAGGACTTATATATATATATATATATATATATATTGATTGTTATGTCACATTGGTTACTCATGAATGAATGAATTTTTGTAGATAGATTTATATGATGCGATTTATTGATTTTATAATGCATGAATGAAAGATATAAGTAATTTTTGTTACTTACAATATATTGGTAGATTCTTTGACAATTTTTCAGTGTGACAAGGACCCAAATGCGTTATGATACAAGGTGGTGTTAATGCCGCATGAATTCCAATTTGAGTATAGATATGATATCAATTGATATAATTTATTTCATTGATATTTTGATTAATCGTATAGTACAATTAATGCACATGGATTTCATGTGTGCAGGCACATGATCTTGATTTCCAATCGATCAAAAAAAGGATGATGGGGTTGTATGGAATAAAGTACGAACATGATTAGCACCTATTTTTCATGCGGTGGGTTGAAAAGCAAGAGAGACTTTTACTTGCAAGAGGCATGTTGCCGTGAGGGTAGGTCGTGGACTCGATCACTCACGAGGATTAATTGAGGGGAACACAATGAGGTGTTGGCTTTATTCCTCAGTAACCATGCGTCTCTCCACAGCGTAGATCAGACTAAGTTAACATGGTCTCATCCATCGTACTAAATCCCCACCATGGAAGACGAGATATTTGAAGGACATGAATATGGCCACGGCACCCTTGATATCACCTTGATAAACAAATGTAATTATTAAACTATAAAGTTAGAAATATTTAGCTAAATATTAAATTCATGAGTTGGAAATAAATTAAAGGTATACCATTATGGTAAAACATATACAAAATAAAATAGACAAAGTAATTTCTAATTGGAAACACAAATGCACACACAAAACTAGGAGACAAAAGCAAAAATCAAGGAAACAAGCAAATGAAATTTAGGAACAATTAAGGAAAGAAATTATAAATCATCATTTAGAAATGCTAAGAAAAGAACAATAATAATTAGAAGAATTAAGTGAACAAAATGCTAAAATCAACATTACAAAGGTTAAGAAAGGAAAAAGGGAAATTGCATAAATGCATATAAAAGCAAATCCATTGAAATGGAATAAATATGAATTCAAAATAGAAATAAATAATTATGATTTTTAAATATCATACATCAAGGGGACGATGAATAAGGTGGTGGATGCTCTAAGTCGAAGGCCCTGTATCTTTTCTATAGTGCTTTTAAAGATAAATTTACGGGAAAATATATTGAAATTATAATTGGAAGATGAGTTGTATATAGAGGCAAAGACCGAGTTAGAAAATGAGGTAACGAAAATCCCAAAGTATGAAGGGTATGCATTGGAGGAAGATGGACTATCGCGGTATAACAAGAGAATTTATGTACTGTTCAATGAAGAAGTTCTAGATTTGATCTTGTCAGAGGCTCATAGGGTTCTTTATATGGCTCATCCCGGGGTTAAGAAGATGTATGCAGATTTAAAAACGTTATTTTATTGGAACAAAATGAAGAAAGTTGTAGTTAGCTTTGCAGCAAGGTGCCTAGAATGTCAATTGTTCAAGGCTGAGCATAGGAATCCAAAGGGATTCCTACAACCACATGTAATCTTAGAGTCAAAATGGGAAGTTATATCAATGGATTTTATATTTGGGTTACCAATGACAACAAGAAGACATGACTCTATTTTTGTGGTCGTAGATACTTTAACAAAGAGTGTGCATTTTATGCATGTAAAGACTACCTATCAAGCAACAGAGATTGAAAAAGTATTTATCAATGAAGTTGTGAGGTTACATGGTGTACCTCGCAAGATAATTTCTGATAGAGGGTCAGTGTTTACTAAAATATTTTGGACAAGTTTCCAAGAATATTTCGGGATAGAACTAAATTTTAGTACAACATACCACCCTGAGATGGATGGCCAGACAGAAAGGGTGAACCAAATCTTGGAAGACATGTTACGTATGTATGTGATGGATCAACAAAGGTGTTGGGAGGAATATCTCCCATTGGTTGAGTTAGTTTACAACAATAGTTATCAAAGCTCTATTAAGATGAAACCATTTGAATTTTTATATGGGAGGCCATGTAGAACCCTGTTGAGTTGGGATCGTTTAGAACATAGAGTCCTTGTAGGACCATAATTGATTCAAGAGATGGAAGAACAGATTACAACTATTCATGCACGGTTAAAGGAAGCACATGATAGACAAAAGAGCTATACAGATGCACATAGAATCGATCGGAGTTATGAAGTAGGTGATAAAGTATTTCTACCGGTCGAGGCCACAAAAGAGCTCAATTAAATTTGGGAAAAGAGATAAATTATCACCACTATTTGTGGGACCATTTGTGATACTTGAGAAATTGGGATCGATTGTCTGTCTTCTTTTATTTCCATCATCATTGAGTTGTATGCATAATTTTTTTCATGTTTCTATTTTTCGTCATTATATTTTAGACCCTTTCATGTTATAAAGTTGAGTAACTTGTAGATATCAGATGATGGGGTCTTGATGGTCAAACCGATCCTTATACTGGATCGACAAACTCGACAAATTTGGCTTTGTTTAATCGACCAATCAAAAGTACAGTGGGATAGTATAGTTCCAACTCAGCTACTTGGGAGGATGCCTCCAAAATGCACCATCAATTTTCTTACTTTTTTTTGAAAACTTCAGGACGAAGTTTCTTGAAGAGGGGGTGTATGTAGTGCTGCAATTTGTTAGACTCTTTTATTACTAAACTATATTATTGTTTAAGGGAATTTTAACACAAATGACCTGGTTAAATTTTATAATTTGAAACAACACACACACACACACACACATATATATATGCCTTGATTATGATGATGCATGTGGTTACACAAGGATAAATGGAATTTTATAAATATATTCATATGATGCACCATTTTAATTCCTTTCTTTTTCAAACTAATTCAATGTTAAAAATATGTTATTGTTTGAGGGCATTTGAGTGCAAATGACCCGATTTAATACTATGAATTAAAACGACTTATATATATATTATTTGTTATGCCACATTGGTTACTCATGAATGAATGGATTTTTTTAGATAGATTTATATGATGCGATATTATTGGTTTTATAATGCATGAATGAAATATATAAGTAATTTTTGTTACTCACAATATATTGGTAGATGCTTTAACAATTTTCCAGTGTGATAGGGGCCCAAATGCGCAATGATACAAGGTGTTTAATGGTGCATGAATTCCAGTTTGAGTATAGATATCATATAAGGTGATATAATTTATTTAATTGATATTCGATTAATTGTATAGTACAATTAATGTACATGGATTTCATATGTGCAAGCACATGAACATGATTTCCAATCAACCCACAAAAGGATGACGGGGTTGCATGGAGGAAAGTACCAACATGATTAGCACCTATTTTCCATGCGGCGGGTTGAAAAGAAAGAGTGGCTTTTACTTGCAAGAGGCATGTTGCCATGATGGTAGGCTACGAACTCGGTTACTCACAAGGATTAACTGAGGGGCGCACAATGAGGTGTTGGCCTTATTCTGCAGTAACCATGAGTCTCTCCACAATGTAGATTGGACTGAGTTAACATGGTCTCAGCCATCGTACTAACTCCCCACCACGGAAGACAGGATATTTGAAGGGCATGAATATGGTCATGGCACCCTTGATATCACCATGATAAACAAATTTAATTACTAAACTATAAAGTTAGAAATATTTAACTAAATGATAAATCATGAGTTGGAAATAAATTAAAGGAAGGTATACCATTATGATAAAAAACATATACAAAATAAAATAGAGAAAGTAATTTCTAATTGGAAACACAAATGCGCACACAAAACTAGGAGATGAAAGAAAAAATCAAGGAAACATGTAAATGAAAATTATGAACAATTAAGGAAAAAAATCAAAATCAGCATTTAGAAAGGTTACGAAAAGAAAAAGGGAAATTAGAAGAATCAAGGAAAAAAAATGTTAAAATCAACATTAGAAAGGTTAAGAAAGGAAAAAGGGAAATTGCATAAATGCATGTGAAAGGAAATCCATTGAAATGGAATAAATATGAATTCAAAATAGAAATAAATAAATATGATTTTGAAATATTGTACATTGAAGGGATGATGAATAAGGTGGCTGATTCTGTGAGTCGAAGGCCCCGTATCTTTTCCATAGTGCCCTTCAAGACAAATTTACGGGAAAAGATATTGAAATTACAATTGGAAAATCAATGGTATAGAGAGGTTAAGACCGAGTTATAAAATGAGGTAACAAAGATCCCAAAGTATGAAGGGTATGTGTTGGAGGAAGATGGACTATTGTGGTATAACAAAAGATTTGTGTACCGTCCAATGCAAAAGTTCAAAGTTTAATATTGTTAGAGGCTCATAGGGCTGTGTATATGGCTCATCCTAGGGTTAAGAAGATGTATGCATATTTAAAACCATTATTTTATTCGAGCGGAATGAATAAAGATGTAGTTAGATTTGTGGAAAGGTTCCTAGAATTTCAATTGGTCAAGGTTGAGCATAGGAATAGAGTGGGATTACTACAACTACATATAATCCCAGAGTCAAAATGGGAAGTTATATCAATGGATTTTATAGTTGGGTTACCAATGACAACACGAAGACATGACTCTATTTTTGTGGTTGTAAATACTTTAACAAAGAGTATGCATTTGTGCCTGTAAAGACTACCTATCAAGCACCAGAGATTGAAAAAGTATTTATAAATGAATTTGTGAGGTTACATGGTGTACCTCGCAAGATAATTTCAAATAGACGGTCATTGTTTACTGGAATATTTTGGACAAGTTTCCAAGAAGCTTTGGGGACACAACTAAATTTTAGTACAACATACCACCCTAACACGGAAGGCCAGACCGAAAGGGTGAACCAAATCTTGGAAGACATGTTACGTATGTATGTGATGGATCAACAAAAGCTTTGGGAGGAATATTTACCATTGGTTGATTTTTCTTACAACAATATTTATCAAAACTTTATTGAGATGACGCCATCTGAATTTTTATACGGGAGGTCATATAGTACCCCATTGAGTTGGGATCGTCTAGAATATAGAGTTCTTGTAGGACCAAAATTGATTCAAGATATGGAAGAACGGATGACAACTATTCGTGAATGGTTAAAGGAAGCATAGGATAGACAAAAGAGCTATGCAGATGCACATAGAACTGATCAGAGTTATGAAATAGGTGATCAAGTATTTCTACTCTAACCCCCAAGCTGAAATGGGGTTGCAGGAAGAAATATCTTTAGCACGATCAGGATGTGTAAATTATCTAAGGGCCTCCCAACCCTGTTCACCTTCAAATTCATTTCAACATTATTTTATCCATCCAATATTAGGGCTAGCATTCTCGAAAAGAACTTGGCATGAATCTACACAAAGAAACTCAGGTTTTTATGCATTGTCAATTTGTTATTATAGATTCGTTGTTGCAGTGCATTTATTAAAGATCAAAATTGGTATCTGCATTTTATTATAGATCTGATGTACATATGAGATGAATGAAATCTTAGTAATGCATTTTATTATAGATTAGTATTATTTATATCATGGCTCAATGAAATTGGTACTGATTTATCCCTTCAAGGTAATATGGAAAGATCCATTTCTCCGATTTAGTAATTGACAGCTTGACTTTAGGCTAGTAGATTTCAGAGTTTAAACAAAAGAAAATCGTTTCTTTTTTTTACCTGTAATCACCTTTTGCATTACAATCTTAGTATTCCGGTTTGGAATTCTAGAGTTGTGTTATTCTTAGCAAGAGTATCATGTTGCCGCAATATCGACTTCAATACTTAGTGTAGTAGCTTGTTAATGTTTCGTATGGTGTCACATTAAAGTTGTTGGCACATAACTATGCATTAATCATTGAATCGGTGCTCTTTATTATTAAATATTGATGTCTGGCTAAAGGAATTCCGATTGATGTTTGGCAGTTTCAGATGCATAAAGAGCAGTTAACTGCTAGCATATGTTACAAATCAACGACGAACAAGGTGAGCGACGCAGTAATGAAGAACACGCGACGCGGTAATGAAGAACATAAAGGTTCTCGTTATTTGAATGATCAAACAGGTTAAATGAGTTATACTGTTCCCTCAACGGTTAACTGGTTGATAGATATTAGTTTCTAAGATAGTTTAATGCCTTTTGGTCCAACGTGCGCTTCCCAATAAGATCGAGATTTCCTCCATTTGTGTGTTAATTAATCCCAATTTGACTTGCTCCAGCATTAGCACTGGACGAAGGAGCCCCATTGCAGATGTAAATGATGGACTGCATAGTATCGTGGAGCGTTGTTATTTGCACCAGAACACAACCCGTTGAGTGTATCATGAACTGCACGCTGCTAAGGATGATGGTATCCTGACCTAATAAGGCATCGTCAGGCATGTTTGCAGTTGTTCATATTTTACAATTCTTTGGCACTTGATTTATCTAAGTACTGTTTTCAAACTAAAAAATATTAATGACAATCTTGTGGAGAAAAATAGATTTTACTTAAAATTAATGTTAATGTTTGGAGTTGTTTAAGTAATAAAAAATTTATATATATATATATATATAATTTATATTTTTTATTTTTTATTTATGTAAGAAATGTGAGATGTTCTTTTAGTTCATGAACTTTATCTGGACGTAACATCGAATTCTTTTTATATATATTAGGATTTCATAAAAATGGTAAAAGACTAAGTTATATACACTTCTTCATGTAAAGATTTTTGCAATAGTGAAATGCATTCTTCATGATTTACATAAAAAGGAATTTTGGTTAGACATTTTACATGTTTTATAAAATAATGGATGATGAAAATATTTTATATTTATGAGAAGATTATTTTTACCTTCAAGAGGTTGTAAGTTATTCATCTTAAAGAAATAAGGATATCTAGTTAGGATTGTTTAAAATTATCATCTTGTGAATAACTCCTAGTTCCTTGAGTATTGTGTTTTTTTTTTATCATGCACCCAAATTATTGTTTTGTTATAAATGGGAAGTTTACAATTATTAGTGAGTAAAATTGTTAAAGGTGTTTGAAAGGGGCATATGGTAATAAATTATAAAATTATATGTGTGTGTGTGTGCATTTTTTTCCTTGTTACTAGACCTAAAGGTTAATGGGGTGTTACACCTTAATGAATTTCATAAGGTTACATATCCAATTATAGTTAATAGAGTTAACCATGGTCACACATGGTCAACCATAGTTAAACATCACCAACCATTGTCAACCACCATCAACCATGGTCAAACATGGTATGCCTAGTCACCATAATGGACCATAGTCAAATATGGTTAGTAAATGTCAACAATAGTCAAGCATGGTATATCATAGTCAATCATAGTGAAACCTAGTCATAGTGAACTACATAAAAAATGTTCATCAAAATTCAAACATGGTCAACCAAATTCAAATTTAGATAAGCATGGTTAAACATGTCAGGCATGTCAAATAAATTCTACCGTCATTAATCATAATCAAGCATATTCAACTAGAGTCAAACATAGTGAGTTAAAGTTACCAAACTCAAAATGGTCAACCAAATTCAAACATGTTTAATTGTGGTCTATTATTATTAACTGCAATCAAACATACTCAACCATGGTTAAACATGGTCAAGCATAGCTAGACATTGTTGATCATGGTCACCCACAATCAACCATGGTCAAACACAGTCAATCATGGCCAACCATGATCAAACACTAGTCAATCAAAGTTAGTTAACCATATGTAAACAATGGCAATTTTTGGTCAACTATAATAAATGATGGACAAACATGGTCAACTATAGTCAACTATAGTAAACAATGGAAAAACATAATTAATTATTATGAAACATGGTCAACCATATTTAACAATTATTAACCTTCCACTTAAAAATATATATTTAAATTTAATAAATATTTTACAACTTTTTTTTCAAACATAAATATTAAATAAATTTCTTTAACAATTATAAGTTTACTTTTTTATTAACTCTTACCCACTACCTTGAAGAATAATTTCTTTTGAAATAGAAAAGAATATACACATACAAATTGTTGATGGGATTAAGATTCTAGTTCAAATTCAATGTTTATTAAACCAGCATAGATCCATCTAAAAGGGGATCTAGATTCATCTAAAAGGGGATCTACCAAGCACCGAGAGGGATCAAATCTCTCAAGGTGGAAACCCTATTTTTGAGTGGAAATGTTGAGGAAATGTGTAATCCAATGTTTATGATTTTAGTTTATTTTATGTTGTTTTATATATATGCAATTTTAAATAATTTAAATTTAATTTAAGCCGACATGTTAGTTTTAATAACATTTTATTATTTTTTATAAAGGATATGTGTCAACTCTAGGGTGAGCATGGAAGAAGTTACACATCTCCTTCTTCCACATCTCTCCCCTACTGGGTTGTAGAATGCACCTCTTACTAGTGCAATCATCTCATTCCAAGTTGGTTGTATACATCAAGTTTAATTACAAGAAATAATGAACTAACTAAATCTTCAAATGTTACTTGTAAACATCAAGTTTAATTCTAAGAAATAATGAACTAACTACATCTTCAAATGTTAGTTGTAAACATCAAGTTTAATTACATAGATTAAGAACATCTTCCCACTAAAAAATCATTAGTACATAGATTAAGAACATCTACCTAGTTATTCATGAACATTGCTTAACTCTACGTTAAGCATGTATATCTCCTTGGGTGGTTTCACAAATTTGTGATTTCAAACTCCAGAGTTTTAATATAGCTCTAAGTTAGTTCTTTGTTTTCTCTAAGTTGCATGTATAAATTCTACATTAAGCCTATATATCTGTTTGGGTGGATTCACAAATTTGTGATTTCAAACTCAGAGTTTTAATAGCTCTAAGTTAGGTCTTTGTTTTTACAAAGTTGCATATATAAATTGTAATTCATTTTCTAATGCAATTCAACATTCACATTGAAATTAAAAAGAAATTATAGAGTAAACATATTTTCTATGTCACCGTAAAATTGACCAAAACTTGGTAAAAAAAATAATGGAATCAAAATTCCAATCCTTTATAAACAAAATTTTATATTTAGTAAAACTCACCCAGATTGTTCCCCCAATTTTTATAAGAAACGAAACCTTCATGCTGTCTTCTTCAGATTTTGCCTATGTAGGTTCAGAAAATACTATAAATTTCATCTATCTTCTATCATATGTATTTGTGTGGGCCCTCGGGTTGTTGAGGCATCGTATCTACTATATGTTCCGTACATAACTAGATTATCACTGTAGGATTTTTTTCGAAAGCGATATAGAAATTTTATTTAAATTATAAATTTATTTAACTAATGTAAATTTAGATTGAAATTTTTGTTTTAAAAAAAAAAAATCTTTTTTAAACTTTTTTGTTTCGATAATTGCATTGTCTTGAATTTCTTTCCTTTGTTCTAACATATTTAGATAATATTAAGAACTTTTAAAATTTTTATGCTACTAGATAATACATTTACATGATATTTAGAGATAAGTATAGCAGTAATAATATATCTAGAAATTATTGAAATAGCAGTAATAATATATGTAGAAATTATTGAAATTAGTATAGATTCATGTTAGTCAACTTATGCTACTTAATATAAATAAAAGTGCTTCATAGATCAGAGTTTAAAATGAATCTATGCTAGTATATATTGATGATTTTTTAGTAGATCTTGGTTATGAATGTAAATTTTAGAAATAATAATTAATGTTATGTCATTAATCTATTTTGTGTATTTTATTTTTTTATTTTTATGAACAACACTTTGTGTACTAAGGTGTTAAAAGAATAATATTTACTAATAAATTTCACTTAAAAATGGTTTTTACCTCAAGAGATTTGGTTTATTTCAACACTTATTATATTAAGAGTTAAGATGATATATACTAATTTATTTTAATATTTTTATCTTTTAAAAATTAAAATGATATATACTAATTTATTTTATTATATTGATTTTTTTTAGTTTTTTTAGTTTACTTATTTTTAGATATAATTTGTGGTAGCATTAACATGTGACTATAAACCCACTTTATTATAAAGAATGTAATCATGAAATTATATTATTATTATTATTATTATTAAAACAAATAATAAAATGAGCCAAAATATGGGATTATGAGATAATAAACTTTACAATTTTTTTCAATAGTGGGCTTTAGAATTTATTATAGATTTATTGTGTAACCATAATAATAATAATTTATTTTTAAGGTCACCATCAAGGGAAACACTAATTTTGGTATATGAGACCCCTTGGACATGATACCCCTTTACTTAACAATGTATTTCCTAAAAGATACACAAATCTACATACCCAACACTTATAGATTTGAACCTATGATTTTTCTATTAAAATACATGTTCTTAAGTTATGTTTATAACCTAATTTAATATATATCTATTTATAACTTATGTTTGTAACCTAATTTGTTATATATCTACTTATATTTATTCATTTTATTAATTAACTTGATTGTAACCCTATTATTAAAAAAAAGGAATGATGATTGATTGAAAAAATAGATAAATATTTTATATATGGTATATTTAATAAAAAGCAAAACAGAAATATATCCCTCTATTAAAACATAACAAAATATAAACAATCTTACTTTATCCATATCATACTTTATTAAACTAGTATATCTTACATCAATAACAAGCAATCTTTATTGAAGGCCCAAATCTATCTGCATCTTAAGTACAGCTCCATACTAAGTGAATGGTCAATTCAATCGACGTATTATTAAGAAAGAACAGACCACTCCATTGTCAACAAAGCAAAAACAACATTCTGAATAAAATATTTGAACCCTTGATACTGTAAAGTTTAAACAAGTATGTATATATCTGATCAGCCCTTCACTTCTCTTTTAATTTTGTCTGGGAGGAGGAGGATCGTCTCGTGGACACAACCAGCAGCAATACAGGAAGTAAAAGCTGCATCAAATGGCTATATATCAAACTCAATGAACCGGAATCAAACGACCAAAAAACAAAGCCACCATGATAAAATTGCATTGGAAGTATGTGACTTTCAAGATTGGTAGACAAGCTTCTTATATAATTAGAGTGTTCTACTTATGTTTTAAATATAAGGAGCTTTTCTCTCAGAAAATTGCATTGGAAGCATGTGACTTTCAAGATTGGCTTCTTATCTAATTAGAGTGTTTTACTTATGTTTTAAATATAAGGAGCTCTTCTCTCATAAAATTGCGTTGGAAGCATGTGACTTTCAAGATTGGTAGAGAAGCTTTTCATCTAATTAGAGTGTTCTACTTATGTTTAAATATAAAGAGCTCTTCTCTGATAAAATTGCATTGGCAGCATGTGACTTTAAGGAGTGTTTTTTTTCCTATTAGAGATGGTTCTTTGTTATTACAGCATAGAGAATCATAATGGTGAGACATGTACAATATTGATGGGTCAAAACAACACTTATATGTGTAGAATTAAATCTTCATAGATCCATTAAAATTTATCTCTAAAGGAATTAAATCCCTTGTGATGCAATCTATAATAGTTCATAAATACCCTAAGTGTAAACAATGCATAAATTTTTCCTTTATTTAATTGTACCTAGCAATCACCCTATTATTTACTTATATTCATTTATTCAAAAACTAATATCAAGTACACAATCTAATTGAATAGTTGTTTATTGCACCTAAGAGGTGCATTCTACTAAATTATTTAGAATCCGATATATATAAAACAATATAAATTAGATAAAATAAAACCATAAACATTGGATTACACATGTCCTCAACATTTCCACTCTAAAAAAGGGTTTACATCTTGAGAGATTTGATCTCTCTGGGTGCTTGGTAGATCCCCTTTTAGATGGATCTATGCTAGTGATTTATTTACCCAAAACTAATATCTAACTCATTGTTTTATTATTAACTTAAAAGTACATAACCCATTATAATTTCCTTTGTAATTGTCTAGGTACCAACTATTCCAATTCGGAATCATGTTGTAAATGCTAACACATAAATCCTACAAGTAGGAAAAAATTGCATTCATTAATTAATGATGGACTAAAACATTATTTAATCAAATTAAAGTATAACACATAATCCTAGGAATAAGAAAAAGTTGCATTAATTAATTAATTATGAAGTAAAATGCTTGTAATTCACCCAAGTATTATTAATTTGCAATTATCACAAAAATTGCATTCATTCATTGATTATGAAGTAAAATAGTTATTCTTAATCCATATGCAATGCAATGATTGGTCATTATGTTGTGAATATATGACTCTCTTATAGATCAAATCAATAAAGACTCACTACTACACAGAGATGTTGTTGTCTTGTAACTATTTATGAAAAGATTTATTTAAAATGTGAGGATACTTAAATGGAAACTGAAATTGAAATTCTATGTATATTTATATAAATGTATTTTAGGATATACTCAATTTAAATTTGGAGCCTACATATGTTTAGTTTATGATTTTTTATATATAAAGTTTCTGGAGCCAACCAATGCTCTTGGCACAATGATGCAACATTCATTCACACTTCTTATGTTATCACGAGTTGCAACAACTTATATACTACCCTAATTTCTTAAAAAAATAGGAGATCATTCTCCAATTACCCAAAAACATTTTTATAATCATTTCACTTGTTCCTCAATCATTACTACATTATCTCTATACATAAATATTCAGTGAGTGCACATGAGTCCCTTCATTAGGTCCACCACTATTACATATGTATTTACTTTTTTACATATATATTTAGCCACATATATTTGGGGTTATATTATATAAATTTAACCTCATATACTACAAACAAAAGTCACTTTAGCAGAGGTTCAAAAGACACCAAATATATGTTTATAGCTGAGGTCACTGGCACATTTCTTCAATGTGTTTCGTCATCAAGAAAGAACCGATGCATTTAAAAAAAAAGAGCACCTGTGCTACCACATATAATATTGCACCATGACCAGAAAAACTGTCAAGTGAACAAAAAAACCTTTTTTTTGCAATTGGTGCATTAACTAATATAAATTTACCCAATGTGTATTTAAATGTGTACTACTTTAGGATTAAAATTTTATATTTTAAATTATTTTTGCAAGCGCATTTTATAAAATATTAGTTAATAAAGCTGGAAATAGTCAATAGTGACAACAATATTAGTTTAAAACATCTGGAAATAGTCAATAAAGAGTCCAAACTATATGATATAGGGAGGATTGGTCATGATAAATGCATTCGAAGGAAACAGTGTGGTGGACGATGGGACATAATAAGGAATGTAAGGTGTGGACCCAGCGTTCATGTATCCACTACCACTCCCGTGAGAATGAACATTGGTATTAATACCAGGTGAAGGAAGTGAAAGTACTCCCACAAATGGAGTAGAGGGTGGAATATGACCACTTCCAAATCTATGAGCAAGGTAAGGGGCTATGGTGCTCCCCAGTTCAACACCAAGGTCTGCACTAGGACCTAGAGTGGGTGATGGGATACTAGTAGTGATGTCAGGCATGCCAAAAATAGAAAGACACAAACTCAAGAGAACATAAATATACTCAAGTAACCGCGATCCCTGAATCCAACTAGCGCAAAAAGAGCACACCCCTAAGTAAATCTAAGTCAGATGCAAACAAGCCAAGAGGGGGGATAAGTGATATCCCGAATGCAGCAGGTATGTCTTGCCTAGGAGAGGCTTGAAACTCCCATACACTACAAGAGGAGGTGCGTAACTAATTATAGTGGCCCTCATCTTCAACGCACATAGAGACTATTTTGTTTTACCCCTACCTGGCCAGGACACTCACAGAATAACCTCTGCAAGTACCCCCTACGATACCTAGGTGTTTGCCTCTTTCTCTTCCTTGTCAAGACCCGTGACACAACAACAACACAATACCAACAAGACACCAGAGGACACCGGCCCGACAGAGCAAGCTCAGTCCAAAATTCCCACGAGGCAGGCATAGTCTTACCTGAGATATCTTAATGTGTAACTTCCAAAACCATGTTTCCACACTCGGCGAGGGATTATAGTCCCTTGGCGCGTGGCTAAAGAGATAGAAAAATATGGTGGTAGGGAGTCTTTCACTTTGCAATGATGGCACAACTATGTGCCATAGGCCACCCACGCGACACGACCCTGTCCTTATAACTCAGCAACTGGTGAAACAGTGCGACACAGCTGATTCCTTATACTTAATAAACAGTGCACGACTTATATTTTAACTTAGCAGCTTAACCACGAACTCATACACAATATTCCAACAATGCTTTAAACATTCATTCATTCATTGAGTGTCCTACTGCGACATACATTCACAAAAACTGTAACTGTAATAATGCAAGGTAAACCAATATTCACATAAACATTCACCATTCAACAACATTCATCCACGTAATAGATGCATTAACATGGAAACCCATCTAGGAAAAACCACCAAGGTGCTCTTCATCTGGCATGAGAAATATTGGTATCACCTTGCAGCGTGCAACTTGCAGACTATTCATAATATATGTCTTTCTAACTCAATACTCTTTCTCTCATGTTCTCTAGTTTATTCTCTATCTATTCCTACTGATCCTCATACAACCTAGATCGACGCTTCTACTTTACCAGCGGTATGTGCACACAACTACAAGATCTGCAGCTCAATAGCCTTCTACCTATACTAGACTCTCCTCTGAGTCAACCTTACTACTTCTAACTCTCTAACAATTTATCTTTCTTAATCAAATTGAATCTAACCTATCTCGTCGGATCTAACTCTTATACAGAGCGGGTTCCTTCTATTTATAATATTTACAAGACCACGCAAGGTCGACAGAGTACTACTCAGTTATTATAGACTCAGGTAGCTACAAAAATATCTCTGTTACATTAAATTTCGATCCATACCTAGCCGCAAAAATCCTGTAACATATAAACCACAACCTTAACTAGCCACAAAAACGTCTTTCATCTCATATGTACTAGTCATAACTAGTTGCAAAATTGTCCTTCCGTCTTCTACTGTTTTGTCCTTTTGCAGTCTTCCTCAACTTTCATCTTTCTAGCTTTAACTCTTCTACCTTCCTCTTCCACCGACTTTGGATGTGCTTTTCCCCGTCACACCAACCCTGTCGCAGCTTCCTCTGCTCTACGCTTCCTTTCTATCCTCATCCTTCCTTTCTCCACCGTGAGCATATTTTATCTTTCTTGCGTCGGTTCATTTGTTTCCTTCTTGACCTACTGTTCTCTTGTCATGTATGCAATTTTCCTCCTTTTCTCTCCCATCAGATTCTTCCTTGTGCACTTTTCCTGGCCTAACAGACCCCCAACACTCACATGTCACTTGTCCCGAACCAATAAGCAAAAATGGATATCTCCGCAAAAATGTGAATGCTCACAAATTAAGCCTTCATCTTGGGCTCTGGCCCAACTTGTGCGGGAGGACCAACCTTATCCTGAAATTCCTTCAACATTTGTTGCACTTTAGCAACTTTCGTTGTTACTTCCTCTTCCCATGCGGCCAATTTCTCCTCCCGGTCAGAATTGATATGTTCTGACAGTCCTGCCTCTAGCGGATGAGAAATGTACTGAAGTTTTTGTTGCATAGGATGAATAAGGCCTATGATCTATGCTGCTTCCGACTGGTGTGCCTCCACTTCCACTTCCCTAGTCTGCTCTTGGTTATGGAGAGCTTGGACTTCCTACTATAGCTGCTTTATCTCAGCCATCTTCGTAACTTTTTCCTCAAATGACAGCTTCTTCATTTATGCCTTTTCCGCAGTGATTTTCTCCTCAGCTTGTCACACATCTTCCTTGATCTTTTCTCCAGTATCATCTTCCAGAAGCGCTTCCCATATAGTGGAAACGGCTTCAACTGCCTTAGTGCATATTTTTTCTCCTTCGCTTATCTTCCTAATAGCCTCAGACGATGCTTTGTTGTGTTCCTCAAACACCTAAGGAGGTGTTCTTAGTACCTACCTTACTTGCAATTCCTCAACCTATTTCTTTAGTTCCACTGCAATCCACGATAGTCGAGCAACCTTAGCAGCTGAATCTTCATATTCCTGGCCCGCTTCTGGTGGGAACTCTACGACTACACCTTTAATGGCTTCAGCAAGTGCAACGTGCCTTTGCTCGTGCACCACAATTTCTTGCTCTTTCTCTTTTAGAAGTATCTTGCATTGCTTCATCTTCCTTTGTTGCTTTGTTTCCTAATACGCAACAGCATTCTCCCCACATCGTATTTCAGTCGTGGTCGCCTGTTGTATCTCGTAGAGTTCACCCAAAGTGAGCTTTGAGAAGTCAAACTGCAATGTGTCAAACTATTTGACAACATCATCAAATGCACCCGTCCCCGTCCCTGTCTCCATTGCACGCCCATGTATTTCTACTTTGATTAGAGGCACTAGCTCTGGTGTGACTAATGTGACATTGGGATCCACGCCATATGTTTTATCCTCAACAGTGGCTTTGACCTCATTAATGGCCTCTATAAGCTTATTGAGGTGCTCCATAACTTGACCAGCCACATTTTCCTACTGTGTCCTTAGAACCTCAATGATTTTCTTGGCGACCTCGGCTACAACGTCTGCTAGCGTGCGACTATCGTCCTTAATCAATGTGTTTGTGTTAGCTATTTTTCTAGATTTTCCCTGTGCTGTGACCCACAATGTTGTTGCTATTCTTGCTGGTGGTTTTGGATGTGCTCGTTAATAGGTGTATGTTCTCCATCACCTCGATTGGAGTCATCGTCACCGTTGTCATCATCTTTTCCTTCTTGCAACTAATTGTCTTGATCATCACCTCCATCATTTTCTTAGCCATTATCTTGGCCATTTCCTTGGTTAAGTGGTGGGTATTCATGGTCTCCTTCTTCTCCCGTTGGCTCTACTACCAGGCTGCACCATTTAGAAGGCCACTCCTTGACAATTGCATCCACATCATCATCAATAATCATAAACCCTACTTGGTGCGCTTACTTGGTCGGGTCGTTCTTTGGCTCCAAAATCATGTTATGTGCACCTACCTGGAAATTTATGAAGGTCGCGTATCTATGCATCGTCACAACCCATATTCAGTGGGATCACCTAATAACATCATGTAGTGCCTCGGCATGCAAAAAAAACTCGATGTTATTATCCATCTGGCAAATCTTGTCTTTCTTATTTTCCCATAGGTTTTGACACTTTGCACCAAGGCAAAGTACTGGGACATTCATTGGTTCGTAGTTTGGTGGGTTGGACCAAAGAATGAACAAGATCAGGATGAGAACCCAGGAGTAGTGAAATTTGGCCTTCAACTCCTCCTGTTCTTGCACTACATCATCTATCAATTCATTAAGCAGGAATTGCGACCAATTAAAAGTCACACCTATTGTGCATTGCTCTAATAGCTCTATTTCTCCAGTGGTGAATTCAGTAGGCCTCATCTTGTGCAACAACTTGCATGACAAGACCCTTGTGACACCCTGCACTTTGTTTTCTTCAATAGGGGGAATTAGGAATCCCCTACCCGCACACTAAAGCTTATTATTTTGCTTCATCTTGGTGGTGTCCCTGTTCTAGTGCAAATACGGTGCAGGGTTGTGTCTAGTCTTCAGGAGACCTGTGATTGATGAAATAAGCTCGACATCGACCAGGTAGGGTCGATCGAGCCATAGGAATCCTCTATGGAAACAGACCAGGAGTTGTTTCACATATGCACTGGCCTACAAGCTGTGGCTGAAATGCAACATGAATAGCAAGTTCAACAATTATACTTGGTTGACGCTAGTAGCCCACTTCATCGACTTTATGACCAGGGTCTCAGTCGGCTTGGATTGAACCCTAATCATGCAGTTCTTTCTTTCCAAATTTAGCTGCTGGAAAGTGTCAACATCTTCGAACGCCAACTTGGATATATTTGGTAATATTTCCATCAGCAGGGGTACGCTATTAGGGATTCGGGGTGTTGCTAGAAATGTGCGTGCTTTCTTAGGAAGCAACACCTCCTCCACATTAGATCTCCTTAGCCGAATGTATTGCAAAAAAATTTCTTCTTCCTCCTCAACATCCATGTCTCTCCGGGGTGGTGAGTCGTCCCCCATCAATTCTTCCTCCAACAAGTCCTCCTCCATCTATTTGTCCTGAGGGTTATCAACAACAACCTTTTCTTTCTGCTTCCTTAACAGTCCTGGCCTAGAAAACTTTCCAGGCACTCTCTCCCCAGCCTGCCTAGGTGATACAGCTGGTCGAATTCCTGCAGCTTGTGAATTTTTCATAGGGTTTGGCGTAAGGCTCAAGCCAGGGGGTGGAACAAGGGCCAAATCGGATGCAAGAGTAGGCTTCTTTCTCGTTCACGCCATTGGATCGAGTTCTGGTTCTTATTCTGGTTGTTGTACCTCGGGTGATTCTATCTCTTCTTCAATTGGACACCCCAAGGTGACAGTCACATCAGAGAGCTCAATTACGCATGATATCTCTATTACCATGGGTTTTATCTCTCACTCTGTTGTAGACTTTGGCTCTGTGAACTCTCGACTCTGGTTTTCTCGTTCTCTCTCTATGTGCGTAAAAAGAATGCTTGGTTGCAAAACCTCGTATTTATACTCGCATATCCATCCTACAGTCATCACGCAATGGGAGGTCGAGGTCTAATCGATCACATGGGATTCTCAGCTAACACGCCTTCATTAACTCAACTACTTGAGTGCTTCGATGTACCTATCAACACAGTTATGGTAGTTATGACACGAACGACTGATGGGAGCGAAAAGCGCGTCATCATTCTCCTTGTATCTCGTCGAATTAATGATGCATAGCTATCATAGCCACCTCGATATTTGTTGGATATTCGCACTTTTAATGTTGGACAGCTTATCGGTCCCACTTTTGTCAGAGTTTTGCGTGAATCTGTTGCAGACGTGTGACAAAATGTGAAGAACCTCCTGCAATAAATAATGAGAATGCACAATATAACGGAAATAATGGATCACAAAAGAGATTTTAATAATCGTGGGCCACTTTGAGGGGAAAACCTCCTTTGAGCAAGCTCAATACAAAATAAATCTTTGATAATTTCATTGGCCTCAACACTTACTAATATACCAAGTTTAATCTAGACAACTATTACTCCCCATGAATTTGAGATAATGCAACATACTAACAGGACGAATTACAAAGCATATGCATCCAATAAAATATACTAACAAAATAAAGAGGAGGGTTGACACAAGTTCTTGACATCCCCTCCCTCTTAGAAAATATTTATCCTCAAAGCTTAAGATGTTGAAACTATTGTTGAATCTGAAGGAGTGGTTCCCATGTAACATCCTCTGGTTGCATGTTGTGCCACTAAATTGAATGCCTCTGTGATGGAACGAGAGCGAAGCTGACAAGGGCCCTTATTGAGGATGGCCTACAGCTTCGAATGATGGATCCTTCATTATCACATTCTGGTCAAACAATTTGTGCCCTGATGTTGGTGCCAATCACTTGTTGAATGCGAGAAGGAGGAAGTGCCAATTTATAAGCAACAAACCCAATATTTTGAAGAACTGTATATGGGCCAAAGATATTTGAAGCGAGTGTTTCATTCCCTTTAAAAAGTTCAAGGAGGATTTCTTATAAGGTTGTAGATGAAGAAAAACCATATCACCAACTTGAAAAGTGCGCTCAGAACGGTGTTGATCGGCCTGTTGTTTCATGTGAGTTCTTTCCATGTGAAGATTGTCCTACAGAATGTGAAGAATCTGATGTTGGTTTCAAAGAACCATGTCAACTGCCTGAACTGGTGAACTGCTGGGGGTGGATGGAAGGAGTACTAGAGGTTTGTGACCATAAAATGATCCATATGGAGTCATTTTAGATGCAGTATGGTAGGAAGTATTATACCACCATTCAATGAGAGGGAGCCACTTTTCCCACTGATGTTGTTCTTTACAGGTGAAACAACGAAGATAAGTTTCCCAATATTTGTTTATTCTTGCAGTCGAACCATCTATTGGTGGGTGTTAAACTGAACTCATATGTAGTTTGGTGTTAGTGAAGCGAAAATGACTTGTGAAAGTTGTGTTTTGGTTTGAGACAATAGAAGAGGGGATTCTATGAAGAAGGAATATATGGTCCATGAAAATCTGTGTGATTGAATAGGTGGTATATGGATGGCTAAGAGCATAAAAATGAATATATTTGGAGATTCGATCAACCACAACAAATATTATGGTATTCCCTCCATATTTAGGTATCCCTTGAATGAAATCCATTGAAATATATGTCCAAATCCATGTAGGGATAGGAAAAGGCTCAAGCAATCCAGAAATCAGTGTAGTTTCACCCTTATGGCACTGACAAGGAGCACATTTGGAAACCATATGTTGAATTTCTCATTGCATTCCCTTCCAAAAGAAGTTATGTCGTGCCCGCTCATATGTTTTGATGAAACCAGAGTGTCTTGTCGATGGGGAAGCATGGAGTTCATAAAATACCGCATGTTTAAGATCTGTGCTCTGGGGAAGCATTAGATGACCCGTGTTATATCTCAGAGAAGAGTCGTCCCAATATGAATGTGGTACCATAGAAGAGTTACTGGCCAATTGTTGGATGATTTCAGATAATTAGGAGTCATTGACATAGCCTTGCTGAACAGAGTGTAACCAAGTTGGAATAGGCATAGAAATAGCTGAAAGAGAAACATGGGCATCAAATGTGTAGGAAAGAGCATCCGCCACAAGATTGTCCTTAGCCTTCTTGAAAGTGATCTCATAGTCATAACCCCTGAGTTTTTTAAGCCATTTCTTTTGTGTTATGGATGAGACCTGTTGTTCCAGGAAATATTTTAGACTCTTGTGATCAGTCTTGATGCAGAAAGGATTCCCTAAGAGGTATGGCCGCCAATTCTATACTACATGCAAAATAGTCATCATTTCCTTCTCATATGTAGAGGTGGATAAATTATTTCCAAAAAGGGATTTTTCGGTGAATGCAATGGGATGTTCATCTTGACAGAGGACAGCCCCAAGTCCATTGTCGTAAGAATCACTCTCAAGAATGAAGGGCTTGGAAAAATCAAGCATTTGAAGGGTGCATCAGAATGAAATATCCAAGGGAGTAGTTGAGACTGTTGAAGGTTTCATCTAAATGAAATGGAGCCGAGTGATGACACCATGTGAATTCATCTTAAGGATCTTTTCCATGCGATGTGAACTAATGATGATGAGAGAACCTGGTTGTAATCCATTGAATGTGTGTTTTTTTCCATTGACTAAAAACTACATCCACAATTCAGCAAAATCCCATAAGATGGGTCCAAGTGTGCGTAACCATTGAGTGCCCAAAATCACATCACATCCTCCTAGAGGCATGGAAAACATGTTAGAGCGCAAGCTATAATATCCAATAAAGAAACACAAATTGTGACACTTTCCTTTGCAAGGTAAGGTGCTCCCATTGGCAAACATGACTTTAAAGATGGAGCAAAGATGGACAAAACTATCAGCTTGTTTTGCAATTTGAGGGTCAATGAAGTTATAGGTGCTACCAGAATCAATGAGTATTGTAAGGGGGATCTTCTTGAAGAAACCCTTGACCTGCAAGGTTTGTGGGGCGGTGACTCCAGCTAATCCATGAAGAGATATCTCTGGGTGTTCGTCATGAGAATGAGGGTTAGAAGGATACTACTAAATGTCGACCTAATCATCTACTGGATCCTGAGTAGCTTCACAAATTTCAAGCGCAGGAGGAGAAACCACATACAAGAGATATATATTTTGTTCAATACATTGATTTCCTCAGGTGAATTTCCCATCACAATTATAACAAAGTCATTTTTCCCTACATGCACGCATCTCAGCTTCATACAAATGCTTGATAGGAGTGGTTCTAGGAGTTGGAGGGATTGGATTTCTTTGGGGAACCATATTTCTGAATGGAACAAAAGTGGCTTTGGGGCGTTGTTGATCCCTTATCTTATCCTCTGCCAAATTAGCCAACCCTAGGATTTCCATCATTGTGTTGGGATAGAACATTCTAACCTCAAATCGGATTGTATCCCTTCACACCACTGATAAAAAAATCCTGTAGAATGCATCAGACAATCCTTTTGTGTGATTGACCGATTTCTCAAATTCAGTCTAATACTCTTGCACAGTGCCAATCTGGCGAAGGCTAGTGAGTTCTCCTATGAAGTCATCAAAACTATGAGGGCCAAATCAGTGCAAAAGGAGTTGGTAGAAATATGTCCATTGTGGCACTTCATGAGCCTTGATGTACCAACAGAACCATTGAAGCACTTTATGTTCCAAATGAAAGGATGTGAGTGGGACTTTATTGACATCAAGAGTGTTATGCAGACTGAAATATTGTTCAGCCCTGTAAATACATCCAGTCAGATCATCGCCATTGAAGCGAGGAAAATCAAGCTTTGGCCCACGAAAGTTTCTTGAGGAAGGGACCCAGTGCATGTTGAAGACCCAAGCTGTTGTCGGTTGTTCATGGGTGAATGCAAAATATGGAGGTTGAGAATTTTTTGATCCAAAGCTTCAAGTTTGGTCTTGATGGCAACAAGCTCTTCTTCCATTTTTTTATTTGCGCCTACGTGGGTGACAACCATAAGCAGTTTTTTTTTCAAGGGAAATGGGTAGAAAAACAAAAATGGAAAGGGATTTAGAGAAGGAAAATTTTGAGTTGGAAAAAACTCAGGTGGGTAATTGGGGTTTGACTCGATTTTGAACACTTGTTGAGGGAGAGGAAAGCAGAAAAGGTGAATTTCAGAAGTAGGGTGAAAGAATTGAAAAAAAATTCTGAGAGAGACAATGAAGTAGAAATGGAAAACAAACACCGTGGAAAAATTTGAAGGTGATTGGATGAGAATCAAAATTTCAAGTTTCAGGAAGTGGAATTGGGGATAGGGTCCTCAAGGAAGGAATATGCAGAATGGGATTATGGGGGTTACAGTGAAGTTTCAAGGTAAACATAGCTAAATCAAAGAATATATGGATATGGACCCCAGGTATGTTCGGCTTCCTAAAGGTTCACGATCACTCGACCACCAAGGTTGTCTGACGGCTTGTGTATTGGGGCAGTACCCCTCACTCCATGGCGCAAGTAAAACTGTTAACCACTTAGCCACAAACACTAGTACAAGTGATCAATTTTGCCACGGAAAAACGTGGCAATATCCACGGAAAACCGTGGATATTGCCACGTCTAAGTGTTTTTTGTTCCGTGGAAACTATTTCGTCGCAATAGCGACGACCCCTAATTTGCGTCGCAAGAGCGACGACCCCTTCCCGTCACTATAGCCACGCTCTGTACAAGGTTTTTTTAAAAATGGAAATCCAAGCCGTCGCTATAGCCACGCAATTTCATCGCTATACCCACTCCTTTAAGTCGCTATAGCCACGCTCTGTGCAATGTTTTTTAAAATGGAAATACAATGCTCTGTGCAATGCCGTCGCTATACCCACGCTGTTCCGTCACTATATCGATGGCAGGTGGCTTTTTTTTTTTTTAATTATTTGCTGCCGTCGCTGTATCGACAGTGGATGAATTTTTTATAAAAAAAAATTACTTGATTCATAGAGTTAAAGGTTGTTCACATATCATACGAAACGTGACAACATACGAGGTGTATTGGGTTCAGATTTAGTTTTCACTGAACTTACACATACCTACCAAAAGCAAGTTTATATATTTATAAACTTACTTATCAACTAGCATGAAATACATGAAATAGTTATTGCAGTACTGCAAGACAGTCATGGATATTAGTAATGGTTGTAGTGGTAGGCTAGATTCATTTCACTAACAGACCCTTGATCTTGTTTTCCACCCTGACAATATCTAAAGACCAATCATAAATCATGATCGATATAGTACTCTGCTTAAAAACACTTTATGTGGACAATTGAGGGACCTGACTCCTCATACTCGGTCTTGGAAATCCACATCTGCATGCAAAAACAACAAAGATATACTTAATATGCAATCAAGAAATAATATTTGTACTCATAAACATTGCAAACCATATAACCAAACAAGAACCTCAAGTCCCAGCATCTCAAAAATTGAGTGAAGTCCCAACATGTCAAAGATTGGGAATCACCTGCTGAAATGTGCTAAGAGATGCCAAGATAGAACCTCCAATCCAGACACTGTACTTCCTCTCAGGGGGTGCAACAACCTTGATTTTCATGCTACTGGGAGCAAGTGTAGTGATCTCTTTGCTCATACGATCAGCTATACCAGGGAACATGGTAGAACCACCACTGAGAACAATGTTTCCATAGAGATCTTTTCTGATATCCATGTCACATTTCATAATGGAATTGTATTTAGTCTCATGGATACCTGCTGATTCCATTACAATGAGAGATAGCTGAAACAAAACCTCAGCACATCTGAAACGCTCAGCAACAATGGTAATGACCTGTCCATCAGGAAGCTCATAACTCTTTTCTTGTGATGAACTACTCTTGGCTATTTCAAGTTCTTGCTCATAGTCAAGGGCCACATAAGCAAGA
>LPNX010681593.1:0-11504 GCA_001517045.1 Pseudotsuga menziesii | reverse complement strand
AACCCCATAGTTGACTAAAGCACTTTCCCAATCTACAAAGCACCTCACGAATTAGAAATAGCATGTGTGAGTGATGATGAGTGAAGGAAAGACTTGCTAATCCTAGAACATGGAGAGAAAATAATGGAGGATGCGTTGGAAACAAAAGCTGCCAGTTTCCTAGTTGACTAGCTTTACCTTATCCATAGAAAAGCAGGATAAAGCAGAAAAAGTAGAATAAAGTAGATTCTGCTGTAAAGCACAGTTACCAATTCTGGATGGCCATAAAGTGGTCAAGATCAACCCAAAATCAGAAATAAATCATTCCTAGGATATAGATGGCAAGTGTTGACTCTAAGGTGCAAGTGGATGCCAACTATCTAAGCTAGTGGGTAGGAAATTAATCAAATAATGATTAATTATTTTATGAGTGGTTTTATTATATTCCAACAAATATTTCTTTTTTTGCGAACCATAAAATCCCTCATGAGACTAAAAGTTCAGCAAAATTATTAGTGCCATTGCCAACACCCATCCTTAGCTTGAAACTGTGAAAGTCATCTATACGGAGGATCATGCCAGTACCACAATTTTCAGCCTGCTCGGCCCCATCAAAGAATCCATATATGGTATCAGATTCCAACACCAGGGTGATTCGAATCTTTTAAACTTTTGGGGCACAATCTCTGTTCCATTACAGAAAACCTGTCACAATCTTTGAAACAAGCTGTAAACCACCTTGCAAAGTTTAATCACTTCTAATGCTTGCTTCATTTTTCCTTTGGAGCGTGTGAGGAATGTCGATGTGCAAAAACCAGTGACCTTTGCAAATAGTGGCATTGCAGGAGGGTGCTCATGCTTTTCCCAGGATGAAAGGTCAAAATGCATTTATGAGCACATAGGCTAGATATGGTGATAATTGTGAATTTAAAGTGGAAGTAGTAACTCCGACAGAATTGAGACCTGTAAAAAGCCATAACAACTAGTTATTGATTGGAGTGATGAACATAATTAGAGGAGCAATAACCATACCTTTGAAGCACTCCAATTGGTCATTGTGGGATCTTGAACCAGCCTATTGTCTACAACAATAGGGTATCGAGTGCAAAAATAGTGGAGTAGGAGTCGAACGATATCTTCATCCCACAGATCCAAAGTTGACGTGTTTTTTTGGCCATGCATTGGATGCATTTCGTAAGTCTACATGGAGGAGGTGCATTCGAATGGCCAGTTCTTGAGGGGATGTAGGGCTATGATGCTTCTAGCTACGTATCAATATGGTACTAGTTCTAGTACCTAATTCTTAATTGACGTAGGAATCTAGTTTTCCTTTGGAACATGATTAACCGGGTTTTCTTCAATGGTGCAGTAGGGATAAAGATGGTCCAGAGAAAATTTGTCCAATTGCTTTGTTGGATCTCTGAATATTGAGGTGCATGGAACCAATATTACTAATAGAAGGTAGAGAATTTACAAAATTTAGACTTCATTGTCAAATTTGCAATTTTCCATGACACAATTAAAAATGACTAACATAAATGCCCAATTCATATTCTTCTAGCTAGTCATTTTTTATGCTGTGACTAAATTAGTTGTTTATGTTAGTCATTTTTAACTTTGTCACTTGTTATCTAGTCATATTTGTTAACTAGTAACTAAATTAGTCATTAATTTTAGTCGTTTATAGTTGGGTCAATCAAAATTGCTCATATTTAGTAGTAAATCACTTGAAAAACTTGTGGTGACTATAATTTTTAGTCACCTAGTAGCTAATTCCTCATTTTGTACTAGTGCACATCATGAATCCAACTAAATCAACAGTTTTTCAATCGAAGGCCTAAGCATCGATGTATGTCGATTTGCAGGTCACCTCTAGATACCGTTCAGGGACACTTGCTAGACTTGTATCCGGTGCGCAAAAAGCCTCATGAAGCCGCAATTTTGAATTCCATCAACTCCTCTTAGTGTGTTTGGGAATGGGAAATATGAAAACTCTAACTGCATCCTCACCATCCATGGCTTTCCAAGTTTGTCCCTCGTTGGTGTGACTGCATTGTCCCCTATTGAGCGAAACCCTAGTTTCAGAAACCACAGTATACGGAGGTCACTAGGAAATGGACAGGCGGGAGAGGCCACCCCCTAGATAAAATCCCACATCACGAATCCAATGGAATCGACGGTTTGCCCAGCGAAGGATCGAGCATCGATCTATGGTGAGTTGCAGGTCACCTCCAAATACCATTCAAGGACACTTGGTGGACTTGTGCTCCGTGTGCAAAAAACCTCATAGAGATGCAATCTTTGTAAGCTTTGTGATGGAGACCACTTTACCTATAAATTCCCTTCTATCACGGAGGTGCAAAGAGTCTGGTTTCATAGTCATCCCATTTTTAAACATTTTGAATCTTTTCAACAACCAACCTCTCTTAGTCAGGTTGGAGCCAGTCACCTAGCCTCTGTAGTTCATGCTGGGGGCAAAATCTCAACCTCTATAGGTCATGTTGAGAGCAAACAGTCAACCACTACTAGTCATGTTGACACCATTGAGAAAAATGGTCATTCAAAGTGAAAACTTAAGTTCCCTTGTAATCTATGTGAGGGAGATCATATTACTCACCAGTGCCCTGCTATCGCATAGGTGCAAAGAGTGTGGTCCAAGACTCAAGAATTTCCTTCTCCTGAACAACCTATAGTTTCTCAACAACGTACTCAACCTTTAGTTGATCAATTGGTTGAACCAACTCAGATTTCGTCGATCCCACTCTTCTTTCGGAGAGTGATCCTGATGTGTTTGAACCAATGTCATCTTTGGTCAATCCCACTCTCACTTCAGAGAGTGACTTTCACGAAGCGGTTGAATCGAGTTCAGTATCGATCAATCCCACTCTTCCTTTGGAGAGTGAAGTGTCTACTAGTCACATTTTCTTCACTGCTAGTTCAAAACTTACTGAACAAGGGGGCATAGAACTTACTTCAGATCAACCCCCACCAAGTTCTCGGATTGCTTCCTTTGAATGGGATAGCCTAGTTGAGCCGCACCTTCCTTCTGATGTACCTTTCCAGATAAAGGTCAAAGTTGAACCATACATGATTGCTCATTGTATTGTTGATGATGAAGGAGCCTAAGTTAGTATCTTGTCTGCTCGTGCTTGGCGAGGCATGGGATCTCCCAGCCTTGTGTCAACTGCTAGTCAGTTACTGCTGTTTGATAGAAGAACTTGTATAGCCTTGGGAATTCTTGCTCAAACACCTGTTATTTTGGGCGGGAAGACCATCTCAGTTGACTTCATGGTGATAGAAGACCCCTTGGACTTCAATATGCTCCTTGGACATGATTATGTCTATGCCATTCAAGCTGTGGTGTCAACATTCTTTTATGTGATGTACTTTAATCATGGAGAATAAATTTTCACTATCGATCAGTTGGATTTTCTTGATCCGTCTCTTGACCAAACTAGAGACCAGGTCTTTCCGTTTTTTGTTCCCAATGTTTCTATAGGCACTACCCCGCCACATGTGAGCTATGTGGCCTCATGTCTGTTGCGTTCAATTGCTACCGAGAAGCAGCCTCTGTCTTCATGCTTACCTTCTTGGGACTTGATCCCAGTAGTTGACCAGGTGACTCATCCTATACAAACTGTGGAGCGTGATCTGCACTCTGTTAATCCATTTGAAAGTTTAGACATGTGTCCTATCTTGGATGATCTCCTTCCTTCGGATGAAGTTTTCCTAGAGTCTTTGATACAGTTTGACCTTCTTTTGGATATTGGTTCAGTTGTGACTAAGTCTAACCCTGATTTTCCTAGCAAGCCTAACCTTTCTTCTTGTGTTGGCCTTGTTTATCCTTTTGACTCTTCCTTTGAACAACAAGTCAGTGATCCTGGTGAGTTTTATTTTTCTTATGAATTTTTCAACTCCTGTGATACTGAGTTTGCTCTTGCAGACTCTATCTCTCCTGTTGATTTTTTCTCTCCTTCTGAGGTTAATCTTACTGATTATAAACCCTTGAGCCTTTGTTCTATAGAGTCCTTTTTCGTTGATTCTGCCTTGACTACACCTTTTGTAGAAGATAGCAAAGTCACATGTGTTTCTGCCAAAGTGATCTGCATTGGATCGTTTCTTCTAAATATGATTCTGATGTTGTTGTTTCTTGGAGACAGGATTTTTAGTTGGATTCACAATTGTTTACTGTCCTTGTCTTGTTGTTCAAGATGTAACTGCATTTTCATGTATCTTGCTCACACTTTTGAGCTTGATGCCAGCTTCCATGCTTTTAGCTTGTTATATAAGCCCTCATCTTTGTTCTCATCATTGCTAAGACTTGTATCATTTTGCCTTTGGAACTTGACACCTTTTACCCTGAGGAGACATTCCTTGAGTGTCCTTATCTTGCTCATTTTCCTTGCATTATGCATAGGTGTGTTCCTTGTGCTTGGAACTAGTTTTTCCTATCTANCTTTTACCCTGAGGAGACATTCCTTGAGTGTCCTTATCTTGCTCATTTTCCTTGCATTATGCATAGGTGTGTTCCTTGTGCTTGGAACTAGTTTTGCCTGTCTATGACACTCATCTCCTCGCATTTAGAGAATTCTTTCTGCTCTCCTTCACGCTCGTTAAAAACAGTAAGGAGGCCGCAAGTTGACTTTTCCAGACTTGTTAAAACTTCACGGGAAAGAGTTTGAGTTTCTTTAGGCCTAAGTCCGACTCCTCAAAATAGACTTGACTTCCGAGTAAATTTGTCCATTCAGGCTCGTTAAGAATATGTGAATGGGCATCCACATTGGTGGTAGGTTATCACTTTCTTAGACCATGTGGAATAATACGAGAAAGGAACACTCTCTTTTCTTCGGAATTGAGAAGAGTATTCTCAGGCATAGGTTTATCACTTTTCCAAACCTAAGGGACTAAAATTACGGAAAAGGAACCCCCCGGTATGAGCTTAGTTTTCTCTTTTTCGTGCCCTGGACCAAAACATGAAAAAGATTCTGAGTGTACTTTATGTCTTTGTCATGCTTGCAAAACCCTACAGAACAAAGCATCGAGTTTATTATTGTAAGCCCCATTTCTCATAATCAAATGGATCTTTCTGAGTGATCTTGCCTTCCTTCACACTCATAAAACTCAGGCTGTATGCTGCTTTTGAAGGAGCATTGGGTACGTGGTAATTTAACCTTTTTTGGACCTTCCTGACTAAATACGAAAAAGGTGTTCCTTACTTCTTCGGAAGCTAAGAGAGTTATTCTATAGTTTGTTTTATACTTTTTTGGCAGGAGCATTGGGTACGTGGTAATTTAACCTTTTTTGGACCTTCCTGACTAAATACGAAAAAGGTGTTCCTTACTTCTTCGGAAGCTAAGAGAGTTATTCTATGGTTTGTTTTATACTTTTTAGGCCTCAGGAGACTAAATTGTATGAAAAAGAACCCCCCTAGAGTCTTCTTTTGAGTTTTTAGACTCTCTAAACTATGAAAATACCGTCGAGCATGTACTAGTTCGGGCTTGTAAAATCCATGAATCATTGCTTTATCAAGCATTCTTCTTTCTTTTCTTCGAGCTTACCAAAAATGAATATGGTCCCGAGTTTGCTTTCTTGGACTTGTTAAACCTTTACAAGAAACAGGGGAAGGGAAGTTAATTCACATGTTTTTTACATCATGGCAGGAAGTCTTGTTTCCTTGAACAAAGCACCAGTTTTGAGTCTATCAACAGTTGGGTCCTAGTTTTTTTATCTTATCCCGATTTAGAGTTTTTACTCCTCCAGTTGGTTTCTTTTCCAATTATATGGGGAATCTGTTAGTGTTTCCTACATTACATATTTATTTCTTTGGTTCTTTTGTGTCAAAATATGCCTAAGTAACTTTTCTATCATGCTCATTGTTCAAGGATTAAACCTTTGTAGGCCATTCTACAGTTTCCTTGACCTTTTGTGTCGGCCATTCCCTGGTATCAATTCATTACATCATGTCTTCAACGTTTCTTGTCGTGAAATTCAGTACCAATTCCAGATCCAATTAATCTTTGACTTACCTCGTGTTGGATGATGAAGGATGCCTTAATGCCTTCCTTCTAATGGATCTCTTCCTATCGACTGCAACACCTCTTGCTCTAGGAATGAGATTTAGAGTTTTATGACAGTACCTTGGGGATTGTAGTCATCAGTGGCAATTTCCCTCGCTATTGGGTAGTGGGAATACCTTAATGTCTCCTACTCGATGGATTCTTCAAGTGTTTGAATTCAATTCCTTGTAATCACACTTGTTAGAATGTACTAGGTACCTTGGGGACCATTTTCATTAACGGTGGTTTCCCTTGCGTTTGTTAACGGTTTTCGTTATTGACCGATAATCAAACGGTTTCCTCCATGTTTGACTTCAGCTCCTTTATTCGCATGGTTAGGATTCGTACCTTTTTTGGGCGGTTTGGATTGAAGAACTTGGGCCAAAAATAGCATTATCATCTTTTTCTATTTCCCAAGCTGCGCAAGACCTTGTTACATTTTATATGACATTTTTCCGAGACATAGATCCACCTTGTATTTTTGTGGCTATGATTGATTGTTGAGCATGGATCCACCTTTTTCATTTGTGGCCATGACTCCTTTAGATTTGATATGGTGCTTTTTTGCATATTGAGTGACCATGATAGTTTCATCAGTTATACATATGTTGGATCCACCTGTATCTTTATGGCGATATTTTGTATATGGACTTGTATGTCCTAGAGATCAGTTTTTCTGACATTTATCTCTCTTTCAGGTACTTTTGTTCAAGCCTTTCGATCTTGGATTCTATGCTCTCTCCATACTCAACTGTTTCCTTTATAATGTATTTCGGCTATCATCTTTCCCTCTAACCTCATACATTAGGGGGCATATGTTATAGCTCAAAATGAGACATCTCTGTTTGTGACCACTTTCCCATGATTCCGTCGGATGTTGACACTTCCATGACGACACTTCATGAAAGTCACTGAAAAAACACCTAACTTTGAGGACCGATATCATGATTTTTGTAACTCCTTTTAACCTCATTTCTGTACCGTTGAAAATATATTTCTTTTAGCTAAAACTTTTCAGAAGACACCAAAGTCTGAAAATGCCCAAAAATACCCTAATCTCTGAAACTTGCTTATATATACTTGTAGAGCCATTTGCATCCACCTTTCAACCCCAGTATGTTGATGGCATATTAAACCCTATCCATAGGATACTTTCCTTTACAACAGCGTGTTTGGGCATGGAAAATATGGTAACGCCAACCACATCCCCACTATCCATGGCTTTCCAAGTTTGGCCCTCATTGGCGTGACTGCATTGTCCCCATCATATACCAAGGTAACTTAGCAATGGACAAGCGAGATAGGCCCCCCCTAGCTAAAATACCATGTCACGAATCCAATGGAATCGACATTTTGTCGATCAGAGGCCTGAGAATTGATCTATGGTGAGTTGCAGGTCACATCCAGATACCGCTCAGGGACACTTGGTGGACTTGTGCTCGGTGCGCAAAAACCTCACGGAGCCACAATGTTGAATTCCGTTAATTCCTGCTAGTGTGTTTAAGCATGGGAAATATGGCAATTCCAACTTCATCCCCATCATCCATGGCTTTCCAAGTTTAGCCATCGTTGGCGTGATTGCATTGTCCCCTACTTAGCATAACCCTAGTTTTAGAAACCACGGTATATGAAGGTCACCGGGAAATGGATAGGATGGAGAGGCCCCCCATAGCTAAAATACCATGTCACGAATCCAACGAAATTGAGGGTTTGTCTATCAGAGGCCTAAGCATCGATCTATGGCGAGTTGCAGGTCACCTTCAGATACCTTTCATGAACACTTGTTGGACTTGTGCTTAGTGTGAAAAAAACCTCACGGAGCCACAATTTTGAATTTCGTTAACTCCTGCTAGCATGTTTAGGCATGGGAAATATGGCAACACCAACCCCATCCCAACCATTTTTTGATTTCTAAGTTTGGACGTAGTTGGCATGACTGCATCTTCCCTTACTGAGCAAAACCCTAGTTTCAAAAACCACCATATACGAAAGTCACTGAGAAATGGACAGGTGGGAGAGACCCCCCAATAGCTAAAATCCCACATCACGAATCCTACGGAATTGATGATTTGTCGATCAGAGAGCCAAGCATCGATCTATGGTGAGTTGTAGGTCACCTCTAGATACCATTCAGGGACTCTTGGTGGACTTGTGCCCGGTGCGCAAAAAACCTCATAGAGCCGCAATTTTGAATTCCATCAACTCTTGCTTGCATGTTTGGGCATGGGAAATATGGCAACATCAACTGCATGCCCACCATCTATGGATTTCCAGGTTTGGCCCTCCTTGGTGTGATTGCATTGTCCTCTACTGAGCAAAACCGTAGTTTCAGAAACCACCATATACGGAGGTCACCAGGAAATGGACAGATGGGATAGCCCCCCCCCAGCTAAAATCCCACGTAGAAAATCCAATGGAATCGACAATTTGTTGATCGAAGGAAAGAACATCTATCTATGGCGAGTTGCAGGTCACCTCCGAATACCTTTCAGGGACACTTGGTGGACTTGCTCCCGATGCGCAAAAAACCTCATGGAGCCACAATTTGGAATTCTGTTAACTCCTGCTAGCGTGTTTGGACATGGGAAATATGGAAATTCCAACTGCATCCCCACCATCTGTGGCTTTCCAAGTTTGGCCCTCGTTGGCGTGAATGCATTGTCCCCTACTGATATAAACCCTAGTTTCAGAAACCAATGTATACGGTGGTCACCAGGAAATGGACAGGAAGAAGAAGCCCCCCCCCTAGCTAAAATCCCACGTCATGAATCCAACGAAATCAACAGTTTGTCAATCGAAGGCCTGAGAATCGATCTATGGTGATTTGCAGGTCACCTCCAGATACTATTCAAGGGCACTTGGTAGACTTGTGTCCGGTGGGCAAAAAGCCTCACGAAGCCGCAATTTTGAATTCCATCAACTCCTCTTACTATGTTTGGGAATGGGAAATATGACAACTCTAACTGCATCCCCACCATCCATGGATTTCCAAGTTTGGCCCTCGTTGGTGTGACTGCATTGTCCCCTATTGAGTGAAACCCTAGTTTCAGAAACCACCGTATACGGAGGTCACTGGGAAATGGATAGGCGGGAGAGGCCACCCCCTAGATAAAATCCCACATCACAAATCCAATGGAATCCATGGTTTTCCCAATGAAGGCCCGAGCATCGATCTATGGTGATTTGCACGTCACCTCCAGATACCGTTCAAGGACACTTAGTGGACTTGTGCCCGGTGTGCAAATAACCTCACAGAGCTACAATTTTGAATTTCGTCAACTCCTGCTAGCGTGTTGGGCATGGAAAATATGGCAACGCCAACCACATCCCCACTATCCATGGATTTCCAAGTTTGGCCCTCATTGGCATGACTGCATTGTCCTCTATTGAGAAAAACCCTAGTTTCAGAAACCACAATATACGAAGGTCACTTAGCAATGGACAGGCGAGATAGCCCCCCCCCCCCCAGCTAAAATCCCATGTCATGAATCCAATGGAATTGACATTTTTTCGATTAGAGGCTCGAGCATCGATCTATGGCGAGTTGTAGGTCACATCCAGATACTACCCAGGGACACTTGGTGGACTTGTGCCCGGTGCACAAAAACCTCACGGAGCCGCAATTTTGAATTTCGTTAATTCCTGCTAGCGTGTTTAGGCATGGGAAATATGACAATACCAACCGCATCCCCATCATCTGTGGCTTTCCAAGTTTATTCGTCATTGGTGTGACTTCATTGTCCCCTACTGAGCATAATCCTAGTTTCAGAAACCACCGTATATGAAGGTCACCGAGAAATGGATAGGATGGAGAGGACCCCCATAGCTAAAATACCACGTCATGAATCCAACGGAATTGAGGGTTCATCAATCGGAGGCCCGAGCATCGATCTTTGGCAGGTTGCAGGTCACCTCTAGATACCTTTCATGAACACTTGCTAGACTTGTGCTCAGTGCGCAAAAAACCTCACGGAGCCACAATTTTGAATTCCATTAACTCCTGCTAGCATTTTTAGGCATGGGAAATATGGAAACACCAACCGCATCCCCACCATTTGTTGATTTCTAAGTTTGGCCGTAGTTGGCGTGACTGCATCGTCCCTTACTGAGTGAAACCCTAGTTTCAAAAACCACCGTATACGAAAGTCATTGAGAAATGGATAGGTGGGAGAGACCCCCCAATAGCTAAAATCCCACATCATGAATCCTATGGAATTGATGATTTGTCGATCGAAGACCCGAGCATCAATCTATGGCGAGTTGTAGGTCACCTCCAGATACCGTTCAGGGACACTTGGTGGACTTGTGCCCGGTGCGCAAAAAACCTCACAGAGCTGCAATCACGAGGGCTTCACTTGTTGACCAATATCCTATCACGTTCGTTCATATTGTGGGTTTTAAAATTATTAAAAATTGAACCAATATATTGCAAGTATTGGGGGGATGAGGGGTTTAAGGTGCGGGTGGGTAGGGTGGTTTATAAGGATTGAGGTATAAAAAGGGGTGGGGAGGAGGTTTTAAGTATTGGGAGGGGGTTTCAACAAAAAGAGTTTGGGTCAATATCTCTGTAAATTAAGGGTATTCTTTAATATCCCATGATCACACGTGCTATGTAAGATGTTCACTAAGTGAAGTCCTGGTGGCTGCAATTTTGAATTCCATCAACTTCTGCTAGCATGTTTGGGCATGGGAAATATGGCAACGTCAACTGCATGCCCACCATCCATGGATTTATAGGTTTGGCCCTCTTTGGTGTGATTACATTGTCCCCTACTGATCGAAACCCTAGTTTCAGAAACCACCATATACGGAGGTCACCAGGAAATGGACAGATGGGATAGCCCCCCCCCTAGCTAAAATCCCATGTAGCGAATCCAATGGAATCAGCAATTCATCGATTGAAGGAAAGAACATCTATCTATGGCGCATTGCAGGTCACCACCGGATACCTTTCAGGGACACTTGGTGGACTTGTTCTCGGTGTGCAAAAAACCTCACAGAGCCACAATTTGGAATTCCATTAACTCCTGCTAGTGTGTTTGGGCATGGGAAATATGGAAATTCCAGCCGCATCCCCACCATACATGGATTTCCAATTTTTTCCCTCGTTGGCATGAAATGGATTGTCCCCTGCTGAGTGAAACCTTATTTTCAGAAACCACTGTATACGGAGGTCACCGGGAAATGGATAGGCAGGTATAAGAGGTGAGCTGTCAAGAAGGAAATTACACAAGCCTTAAAATAGAAACTTATCATTGCGGCATCTTGTTTCCATCATCCTAGTTTTATATATCAGCTAAAAACATTGACAATATTACCTACTTGAAAAATTAGGGTTTTAGTCCTGTAAGCAGGCCTACAAAGAACTTTGACAGGTATAACCTAAAGAGGTACATGTATGTAATCTAATGTTATGTATATCATGTGAATGAGATATTGAAACGTTAATATGATTGGTATATAGGGTTT
>LPNX010681584.1:307141-345101 GCA_001517045.1 Pseudotsuga menziesii | reverse complement strand
GTTTAGCCGTGCACTCGATCAATTTATTGTGGTTGACTAAATCGCGTGCGTTGTGGTTGACTAAATCGCGTGCGCGTTTTTGCTCTGCAAATCGCGTGCACGTTTTGTAGTTCTATAACACGTACGCGATTTGTCTTCCTATCCTACATGTTCCATGACATGTCAGGCTGGGGTTGAACCATACCAAGCGCTATGTCAGGCTCGGTTTGATGTATTTTTTGGTAGCATGATGTTGTTTTTGAAAACTAGGATTGCATCTTAAAGGTCCATCATCTTCTTGCACTGACCCCTCAGCCTTCAAATATTGGTGAGTTACTCTATCAGGGAAACATAACATGCTGATCTGCTGGACAACGGTTGACTAATTCAATATCGTGCAATTATTTTATAACAAGAGTCAAAATCAGCTCACTCTAAAAAAAAAAGAGTTCCCCTCTATCATCATGATTCCATGCCATTATTTCATAAAGAATCAAAATCCGCTCATTGTGCAAAACAAGAGTTTTCCTTCATCATCGCCATGCCCTTAAACATAACCACATCTGTAAATACATGTTTTCCATCATTTCTTCAAATTGACTGAGCAAATAAGCCAAAATCTTGTGCTTCTATTTTTCAGATACATCAACGACTCAACAATATGTCTGTACTAAGTCATATCCACTAACTTTGATGTCTCATCAAACAACAACTTCACGTTGGTGTCCATGGGGTGGCCATGTATTTATAATCCAACATATCAAATATTTGAGATTTCCACAGCATACTTTCCCTGGTTCAGAAAGATTCCTTCTGGGCTATGCCACACTTCCAGCTTAACGAAATAATGCATCAATTCCAAGATATTTCATCTTGAATTATTCATCTAGCTTCTTCTTGCAATCTGTGATCTGTTTCTCATTTTTAGTCAGAAATAGATCATCCACATACAACAATAGTATGTCAAGTTCATCATCCATAACCTTGAGGTAAAGGTTAGGATCAACTTTACTTTTGGTAAATCCCAAGCTTGCCAAGAAGTTATCTATTCTTGCATACCAAGCTTTAGGAGCTTGATTTAGTCCATATAGATCCTTTTTCAACTTGCATACATAAGTCACTCTATATTCGACTTCAAATCCTTGTGGTTGTTCGATGTAAACCTCTTCCTCAATCACATCATTAAGGAAGGATGTCTTTACATCCATCTGGTGTAGATCCCACTTCATCATGGAAGCAAGTGTTGTGATGGTTTTGATGGAAGTGTACCTTGCTACTGGAGAAAATGTCTCTTCATAATCAATTCCCTCTCTCTTGAGAGATTCCTCTAGCCACAAATCTTGTATTTTTCAAGACTTCCATCAATAACATGTTTTATCTTGAAAATCCACTTAGAAGATACCACACTCTTGCTTTCTGGTTTGGGCACTATATCCCAAACATCATTCTAGTATTCTTTCATCATTGCTTCTACCATGATTTCATTCTGTCAGGTCATCGACATATCCCAGTCTTCTGCATTCAACCTTGAATGTTGGAACCCACTTTACTCTTGGTAAATTCTTAGTCTAGTAGGGAGCTGTCCATCCTGTTGTATCATGTCAAACTTGGGGATCTTCTGCAGTCACTCCCCCTAAAGCATAGCATTATCCTCTCCCTTCATTCTATACTGGAGTGACAGGTAGAATCCTCTGCTACTATGTATCCATCTCAGGTTACTAGATACCAAGATCCCTTTATCTTGAACTTTGTCAAAAAGTTCCTCTTGCACCCATATGTGAGCTTGTTTTCTTCTATAGGTTTCCATCTTAAACCTTGTAGTAAAGGTTAAGATATTCATCACTCTAGGTGATTTTTAAATCTCCTGAATGTGCTTATCTATGTGTGCCTTTTTGATCTTGTACAAATCCTATTTTGTACAGGTGGTTCTTTGTTCGATATATACTTCTACTGGATAAGTGTTTCTAGTCAATAGAGTATGTCATGCCATAGTCTATTCTTTCTGATTCAAACCACGAACCTTGCTTTGTATACTTTTTCTTGTAGATCCATATGGAAGACACCATGAAATTCCCTTCAGGTCTCAGAACCATATCCTAGACATCATTCCCCATGATAAATTGTTACTCTTTGATCATAGATTCTTTGGAAGGGGTTTTCATAAATGATGTCACTCAACTGTGTCACACAACTAGAGTGTGTATGAGGCCTCTTACTTTGGTTTGAAAGTCCCGCCATAATTTAATTCATCTTGAATTATATCCCGTTCCCAAGATGGTCTTTATCTCTTGAGTTTTATCTACCCTTTCTTAAATTCTTTTGAATCTCTTTCTTTCGTCATGGTGTCTTTGACCCTGGAAGCTTCAGGTTCATGTTTATTAGAGTGAATATTAAATTGTCATCACTTGTTCTTCGGAACAAGTCTCATCCTTATTTTCTTGTAGGCGGTTATACATGACCTTTCCTACAAGACAAATGCACCAGCTGCATGGTTAGACACATTTCATATGCATAATGACAAATTCTTATGCATAACAATACAATCATGCAACTATTTTAGCCAATACAACATTCATCCATATCTCATAGAAACTTTCCAGCTGCCTTCCATCTCTACCATAACATCATTGAGATTGTGCACTAATCCAATATGTCAGCAAATAGGTTTCATTATAGATAAGTAGCAATGAATATTTGTATAGCACCATGGGCTACTTACCCATAACATGCATATTAATAGTATACTGTCATTAATGCAAACATTCTATCATGCACAATACACAACATATACAATAAATACAATTCAAATAATTATGTTTTTTTTGTTTGGAAGACTTATTCTTGTGCTTTGTCTTCATCTCCTTCTAGATCTGTAGCTCCTCCTTTGACCAATGAGATTGCTTGAATCTGATGCTTACTTAGAAGCTTGTCTAGAATGTTGCTTCCGGTGGACCTAGGTTTTGATAGAGAAACCCTAATTTTTCAACTTATGTATCTTTCAGATCTGATTCTATAGAAATATAAACCTCCTCAAGGAAAGCTGAGCAACATACTCATTTTCCCAAAACTGTGATCAAAACTACAAAAAATATGATGCCCTAGTTTTCCTCAATTTCTTCTACAGAATTGACTGATATTGTTTCTGATGTATATCCAAAATTAATAATCCTTCGTTTCTGAAACTTCACACTGAGGTATCCTGGTCTGTATTATTTCCAACCCCATAGGTTAGAGAGTAATTTGTTACACCAATTGGGACTTATACGACTTTTCCCAGGGTGACATATTTCGAGACTGTTCAACGTATCAAACTTGTACGGACTGCCACATGTCACTATTTTACCTTCAGGCTTTGAAAATTTTACCACAAAAATTAAAGTATGTGCCCTATCTAGAAAATATTTCAAAATGTCATTTGGACCTTCGTAGTCTGAGATATAGCAATTATCCCTAGGTCACATGTTTAAGGTTGAATCCTAGGAGAGGTTGGAACCCTGATTTGGAGGAATCATAGATCCTTTATTATAGTGAATCTGATGTTGAAACTTCTACACAGGGTACATCAAGAATTTATATTCAGCTTGTAAATGTTTTGGCTCCTGATCCTTCTCCAATATTGTGATATAGTTAAAGTCCCAAAATGACTAGTTTTAGTCTTTTAGGGCTTTCAAGCATGAAACCCTAATCTTCAATACTTGTAGTTGTAGCACTGTTTCGGCTGCACAATGACTTATTTTAGGGTATCTCTGACACCGTGTTAATATTTTAAGGGTTATATCATATCTTATAACATTTAGCATCGTAACAGAATAACCATAGGCAAAAAGATCACTAAAAGATAGACAAACACAGCCACACAAAAGTACATAAAGATTTATCCTGGTAAACCCTCATGGGGAAGAAAACCCACAAAACTTCCTATGTATAAGATGTATCAAAAGTACAAGACAAGACCCTAGACAGGTGTGCCTCCCTCCGGCAGATATATATATCTATCTCTCTTCTATGCGCTATACACAAGTGAGTGTGTGTTCAAATGAGGAACACATCTCCTCTATTTATACTCTTTTTTTCACTTGACTTTTAACCTAACAAGTCATCCCCACTTAACTAAGTGGTCCGAATTCACTTAGGAAGACTCATCACAATATTATATTATATTCACTAGGATACTATTGACCCGACTTACAATGGAGGCTTTGCCTCACGACTCTATGATGACCAATTACAATAGTAACACCCTGTCAGAGGAATAATAATAGATCTCCCTTGGGTTACATCAGTAAAATACATTTAGAATAACCTTTGAAGTTACAATATTCAACAATATGTATCCCGATAAATCAAATGAATAAGAATGGAGCCTTTAGTTGAGCATAACCATGGGTGGAGTTAGCTCATATTCCCTCTACAACAAGGACTATTCTATTCATCTTGAAGTGATCAATAATAATATCCTCCATGGTTTTCTATGAAGAACGAGCATCCTATATTGGTTGTTATATCCCCTAGTAGAAGATAAAAAAATAACATGGATGTATAATTGTAACCATTGATTGATGAATTTAAGCAAACATGAGAAGGAATACTTGTATAGGATGTATTAAGGCCCATCCCAATGGAAATGTATTTTACACTCTTTGGCATATTTTCATATACTACACATGAGCATATGGCATTAGGATTTTTATATGGTAAGAATTTTGATTGATATGTGTATATTTGTAACATTATTTTGGCATACTTACTTTGGTGAAATTGTATTCTTCGATGTGCTCTATATGCAATAACATCACAAGTATTTTAAAAATATGGTATCATGGATGTAAATTTCGTGGACCTTCTATAAAGTTTAGGTTGTGCAGCAACCTACAAAATTTGGTGTACGATTACTCATACATATTCCTCTAAGAAGACCACACTTATAGAAGATAAACATCCTTTTTCAAAGGTAAACCAAAAATAAACTCAAGACTTGAAATAATTTCCCCACCTAACTAACTAGATTACGACATATGACATAGACAAGGAGAAGGAGATAATTATAATTATATGGTCTCTATCAAATCCTCTAATGCGTTGGAAAAAAATACTACATATTGGCTCTCTTTAGCCACTTTCTAGTAACCAGAAGCCTTCCATTTCCTCTTTGAATAGAGTGGTAGGGACAAATCACCATGTTAAAACCATTCTACCTAAACTCGAGGAAATATTGGATAGAAGAAAGAATTTGAACTAAAAAATAACATTGTCCAAAGATAATAGACATAATGAAAGGATATGCATCCCAAATATTCCACTCATGAACTAGTTATAATTTTATGATGGTTTTAACATTTCCAACCTTGAGGAATACCCTTATTTTATACGGGGTGGAATGCTATAGTGACACTCTAATCTGCCAAGTTAAGGGTACTTAAAAGTAAATTAATTAAAGGATGGTGTCATCCTCACTAAATAACTCCCATTAGGTAGATCGTGCATGGAAAATTAATGCAAAAATGTCATGCTTATGGAATAAGGCTAATTAGATCACTGATCCTCATTAATGTTTGGACCACTAGGGACAAATCACCATGTTAAAACTATTCTACCTAAACTTGAGTCAATATTGGATAGAAGAAAGAATCTAAACTAATCAATAACATTGTACAATGATAATAGACATAATGGAAGGATATGAATCCCAAATATTCCGCTCGGGAACTAGTTATACGTTTACAATGGTATTAACATTTCCAACCTAGAGGAATACACTTATTTTATAGGGGGTGGAATGTTATAGTGGTACTCTAATCTCCATAGTTAAGAGTACTTAAGAGTAAATTAATTAATGGATGGTGTCATCCTCACTAAATAGTGCTGAATAGGTAGATGGTGTGTGGAAAATTAATGAAAAAATGGCATGCTTATGGAATAAGGCTAATTAGATAGTTGATCCTCATTAATGTTGGGAGCACTAGGGTCAAATCACCATGTTAAAAACATTCTAACTAAACTTGAGGCGATATTGGGTAGAAGAAAGAATTTGAACTAATCAATAACATTTTCCAAAGATAATAGAGATAATGGAAGGATATGCATTCCAAATATTCCACTAGGGAACTAGTTATAATTTTACAATGGTTTTAACATTTCCAACCTTCAATAATACCCTTATTTTATAGGGGGTGGAATGTTATAGTGATACTCTAATCTAACTAGTTAAGGGTACTTAAGAGTAAATTAATTAATGGATGGTGTCATCCTCACTAAATAACACCCACTAGGTAGATGGTGTGTGGAAAATTAATGACAAAATGCCATGCTTATGGAACAAGGCTAATTAGATAGTTGATCCTCATTAATTTTGAGACCAGTAGTGGTGAAAGTTTAGGTTGTGAGAAACTATTTATTCAAGAAGGAATTTGTCCACTTTCTTTTACTAAAACTGATTATTTTATTAAAGAATTATTTGTTTTTTTAAGTTCTCCCCAAATTTTTTGTTTTTTTATGTTCTCTCCTTAAAGAAGAAAAAACTAGTAAACAGTGCGAACCTTCTAAGATATCATTAAAAAGTTATATAATCCATTTTATTTCATTTTCTCTTAAATATAAGAACACTACATGATTCCCACAATCATCTCTATAAATCTCATAACAATTATGATATATTAATTTTACTAAATAGAAAAAAATATAAATAATACAAACTGTCCTAATTAAAACACAAACATGACAAATCCCCAAGGGCCTTTTCCTTCATTTATTACTTTTTAGTGCAATTGTTGATGTATTTGTTAGACTATAAATATTACATCAATATAACACCAGTTTTATTTCTTTCTTTGAGACTTAGTAAAATGAGTAAAGGAGTAAGAAGTAAACTTACAAGGTCTTCACTCAGTGAAACCATGTCATAGCTCCTTCATTCATGGGATATTAAATAATACCCCTAGTTTTACTAGATATTGATAATTACCGACATAAATCCTTTTGTTGAGCCCCCCTCCCAATACATATTTCAAATTAAAAAAACCCTACTTTTATGATATATTCCCTATTTTGACTAGAAACCCCTTTTTATATCCCCCAATACCTATAAAATTCCCATACCCTAATCCCCACCCCCCAATACTTACAATATATTGACCTTATTTTTCACAATTAAAAAAACCCCTTTATGAATGAACGTGATAAGATGTTGCTCAACAAGGTGAATCCCCTGTGAGTAAAGCAAATAAACTCATGAAGTGAAGAGGTTAGTTTAATAAGGCATGTGTACCACTTGCAAAAGCAATGCAAAGATTGGTTGAAATCGAATTTGATAAACTTAATGAATATTTGGTTGCATTATGAGAGTAGGAATGTAGTTTAAATTAAGTTTTGGTATTCCAAAGGTAAGAAAAAATTGTTTGTCCTATCATAAAACTATATATAAATATAATTATTAAAATATATTTTATTAATGTATATTTAATATTAACTATTATTTTTTATATTTCTTTAAACAATAATTATGAAACAAAAAATCATATTATGAATTAATTAATTAATAATAATGTTGGCAATAAATCAAATAATAAATAAATAATAATAATAATATTTATTTTTCGGGAGGAAAAAACGTAATTTTATTATAATAATGAAATCACATTTGCATAATGTATGTAGTCATACATTTACAAAAAGGATGATCCTTGCACCTCCAATATATCATTTTTTCCAACCCATATTGATTGTGGATTTCCTTGCAAAAAAATAGATATCCATATGTTGCTATGTATGTCTTTATTGTTGTTATAGTTGTATTTCCTTGCTCCCCCAACAAAATAAACATGAGTTTGTCAGTTTCTAGGTGTAAAAGAAAAATGAAGGAATGATTGTCACCTGCTTTGTTTAAAAAGAGAAGCTCCATATTCTACTTTGTGGCCCAATGATTGCTACAAATTCGTTGCTAAACAAAAATAGTTCTTTGTCAAGAAATATGAAAAAAATTATCCATGAAGTGATCTTATATATGTTGTAAATCCATAAATGGTCCGTGGTAAAAATAAAACTATGCCACATCATGTATTTCCATGATTTTCCAAGAACCATGAGCCATCTCCAGTCCTTCTTTAGAAAGTCTATCCACATTGTAGTTTCACTCCCTGTAAACATGATGACAAGTTATGGAGTCATAAGTTCCCATAAGTCTGTAAACATCTTCAAATAAAGGGAAGAGATTTAAAATTCTACATTTTTGAGTCTTATTGATCTAGTTTATCACAAGCATTGAATCTCCAAAGCTCTTAATGTTTCTACAGTTTTTATCGATTGCAAAACAAAGAACAAGCTTTAAAGCAAGAAATTCTACATAATTGTTTTCTCCCCTTCCGAGGACCATTTGAAGATGAAAGTGATGGTGTTTTGATAGGAAAATGATTGCTCCTCCACAACGTACTAGATCCCTTGAAGCTACGTCAAAGAAATCCCACGGTTGGGAGAAGTTTATTTGTTTCTTAGTTACGAGACAGACTACAGGGGTGTCTTTAGCTTGTGGATAGTAAGAAAAAATGTGAAGCCCTTGTTTAGAAATACGATCTGGAATGGAAGATTTTTCCTGAAAGATAGCTAAATTTCTTGCAACCTACTACCTCAAATGTGTATAAGAGGAAGGGCCCTTAGAAATGTGTTATTTCTTGAGGTTGTCCAGTTTCTCCAAACCTCTTTAATATTTTGTCCTTGCCAATACATATTGGTAATTAAAAGTGGTTTTGAGGTGTTCTAGGTGTGTTGAGAAAAAGAACAAGTTAGGAAAAGATGTGGAATGCTTTCTTCCTCATTTTTACAGAGGCTACACCAGCCTGAGACTTCAATTGCACATTTCTTCATTTTGTCCCAAGTTGGGATCTTATTTGCAAGTACACACCACATAAAGAGTTTTGCTTTTTGTGGACATTTTGATTTCCAGATACTTTTCCTCGAAAAAATTGGGTCTCCATGTTTAACTGAAGAGATGATGTGTTGGTAACCAAGTTTGGGGGTGTATTGTCCATGAGTAGCGGGGGACCAAATGAGCTCATCGAGACAATCAGTAAGTTGGATATGCACGATTTTGAGGCCGTTTGTATAGACATACCAAGTTTCCACCATATTTTCTTCCTCTCTCCACCCATCATGCCATAAATTTGAAGTCAACGGATCTAATATTTAGTTGAGGTGAGAAAATCCCTTTTGATTCAAGTGTTTTATAAGAACCTGAGGGAGGATAGGTAGATTTTGGATTTTAGGCCATGGATCAGCTCCAATGCGCAGTTGGGCGGCCATTTCCAACTTTCCAGGCTAAACCATCTTTTATGACAGGTAGATAATTGAGAATGAATTTCCATAGGTTTGTGCAAGAATGGGGAGTGATGTTTGGATAATTTCTAATCCAGTCAAGAACAGAGTCTGGAGCAATATATTTTTTGCAGATCACTTCATTCCAGAGGCTTTGTGTGGTAATGAGTCTCCAAGCCACTTTTGCAAGGAAATATTTTGCGAAGAACATAATTTTTTTGAGCCCCCATCTACCAAGTTGTTTAGTTCTAGCATTATAATCCCATTTAACCCAGTGAAGTAGATAATTTTCATTTTTCCATGAACATATAAATCTGGAGCGAATCTTTCGAGCTTTTCCAAGGTGTATTTTGGGATCGAGGCTAGAGACATCCAATAGTCTGGAATGGATACTAAATTGATTTGAACAAAACTAGTATGTCGGCTCTAGGGAGCCAATGATGGCTCCATATATTAATTATTTTTTCCAATTTTTCCAGCAACCAATTCCAGTCTTATTTTTTGTAGCTATTTGGTTTCATTCTAAAACCAAGGTATTTTAGCCCATCATCAAGAAGGATTATTCTAAAAGAGAAAAGGTCAATGTATCTTTGAAGATCTATAACCTCTAGATTAATAGGAGTGAGGGTGGATTTTTGTTCATTTAGCATCATACCTATGGGTCCACTGAAAAACTGTCAGAACTTTTGAGATATTTTTAGAGTCCTTGCTCGATCCATCACAAAAAAATAAGAATGTCATCTACAAAGAGGAGATGCGAGATATTGAGGTTGTTGTGTAACACCCTGTTTTATGTTAGACTTTTTAAGATTATTACAACTATTCTTTGAGGGATATATATGGTGAATGACCCGACTATTTATTATTTTGAGATCTAAAACTTTGTATGGATGTATTATTGAGGTCATCTGATTTCAGATCTCCCAGACATGTGTGAAATAATTAACTACTGATGTGATATGACCTAAGAATAATTATCTGACATACGGATTATATGATGAGTAAATTATTATTATGAAAATGATGTCGACATTATGAATGCAGTTATATTATGAGTTTATTTGTGAATGAAAAATCATGTGAAGTTATCAACAAGGATTTAAAGTTGTATAATGTTCAATGATTGACAAAATTTATGTAGCATGTACTCTGATGGTATGTCGAGCGTGACCGAAAAGGTAGGTACATGAATAGAAAGAAAGCATCAGTATGCAAAGACACTAACTGAGTCGGTGACTATGGTAGGTGATACCAACCTTGTTTATAATATGATTAAATTGTGATATGTTTGATGCACTAACAAGCATGGACTTTGAATGAGTCGAAAAACCTCGAAAGTTGAGGTCGATTGATATTTATGTTATGGTTGAAATCTTATTTATGAGATTTGATGCATGCCATGTTTTATGTGCAAGTGATAGGATATGGTTTCCAATTGACCCACACCAAGTGACAGAGATGAGAAATTATATGTATATGTCTAGCAAATGGGCGACGCAATGAGCTTTGAATAGACTGAGAAAAGCTGCAGCTCTTCAGATGTGTGTTCCATTAGGGTAGGTCGTGAGTCGGTTACTCACGAATATTATACTGGGGGTGCACAATAAGGATTTGGTCGTATTCCCCAGGGACCACATGACTCTTCACAGGGTAGATGGACTAAGGTAACATTGGCTCAGTCGTCATAACCAACTCCTCGCCCATTGGAATTATCGGAAGGGCATGCTGGGAGAATAACACCTTGATAATTATGGATGCGACCAGAATCAACACCTAATTGAACTAAGGGAAACAATAAAAAATGATTATAAAGAACCTAACTATATCATTGTGCCGAGAGGTGCTATACAACCCAGTATGGGGGAGATCTTGTAACATTATGTAATGTTCCTCTTTTAAATGTTGGCCATAAAAAAATAAAATTTTTAACTATCCTCCAAAATAAATGTTGACCACAAAAACAACCTAATATGGGGGAGATGTTGTAATGTTCCTACCTAACAAAACAAAAATCAAATAAAAAATCAAAATAATTATCGGCCAAAAAAATGTCAATTAGAAAAACAACACAATATGGGGGAGATGTTGTAATATTCCTACTTAACAAAATAATAAAAAATAATAAATTGAATTCCCCCCAAAAAATGTTGGCCGCGCACATGTTTTTAAAACCATGTGCAAGGCCTCCTAAACAACCCATGGTTTTTTTTGTACATGGTTTAGGAGGGCCTTGCAAATGGTTTTAAAACCATGTGCACGGCCTCCTAAACGACCCATGGTTTTATTGTACATGGTTTAGGAGGTCATTGCAAAAGCTATACGTAGGCCATAAATAATATTAAATATTAATAATAAAAATATTATATGTCAACCTTAAATAAAAAGATGTGTCTTTTGGTCTAAGTCACACCAAAGCTGATAGTTGAGTGTTGATAGTTGAGTGCAATACTTAAGAAGAGGTTTGCACCTCCAAAGATTTGATCCTTCTCGACGCTTGATAGAGCCTAGGATTTGGATCTAAAATAATAAATAAGTAAATAATCAAACTGAACTAAAGACCAAATTGCAAATAATTTTTTTTTTAAAACCTAACTAAACGAAAAAACCTCAGATAAGCTAAGATAAAAATAATAATGGGGAGTAAATAAAATAAACAAATAAATAATTAAGTAAAGAGTGAGTTAACTAAAGTGATACATGGATTCATTGTTATTGACAAAAGGGTTACTAAAATGAGGAAAAATGAGGAAGAGGGGTCCTTTTATCTTTTGAACAACCATAGTTTGAGCACAAAATGATTTTGTTATTGAGAGGCGAATGTAGAAGAGTGTGGTTCAATAAAACGTGAGCGGGGTTGGGAGCCTCCCATCAGCATCCTCTAATTGTATTTCCGTTGCTAGTTACATATTGTCATTCCCATCAAGCTCAGGGGTCCCACGATAGAGAGAGTACCAGTCAGGGAATGAGAGGGAAGGAACCAATGGGTTCACTGTGATTGGGAATCCATCTGAAGCATACAATGGAGATTTCAGCCGCGAACAAGTTGCGGAGCACTAGCTTATTACTAGCTTATTTTGGTGAGATCGCATGAGTTTTTTGGCGAGAGTTTCAACAACAAAAGTTGGCTTCGACATCGACAATAAATCTCGACATTTTAACCAGGTCAGAATTATTGTGAATATTGATGATATTGAATTATGTTTTTAATTCTGCGATTTGATAGGATTTTATGTAGATCTAATCTAATGGATATTATTTTTATGGACATGCATGAGTTATTCGAACGTGATTTTTAAAAAAATCATACATATTTTAAAATGGCTGCAAATAGATTTTTTAGGTAGTAGTTATTATTCCATACATTTATAGTAAAGACAAGTTAATTAATGGTCAACTGAATATAATTACTTACGGATCAAACCTTATATTGATTATTGTAAAGCATTGTACAAAGTTGGTTATGATAGCGTGCAGAAATTTCAATGCATAGTTAGTTATCGAAATGGTATTATTAAACCCATAGTATCCCTGTGGCCGTAAGATAGAGGTGTGCATGCAAAAGTTAATAAGGAACCAGGAACCAGATAAACCTAAAATATCCACTGATTAATTTTTAAAAAATTGCTTCGAGTCAGCCCATCATGGATATTGATCCCCACGATATCGCCTTTAACCTGCCATCATAAAACTCCAACTTTTAGATACGAACCCTAGGAAGCAGCAAAATAAAACAAAGAAACTGATATTTTTTTTATTGAGTGAAAGGGACACATCATCATTTGGATCTTTTCTCTTCTGGCCTGCCATAATTTGAGCACAGAATCCGGGAATTAAACCTTGAATTCGGTAGACACGGGAATTAAACCTTGAATTCGGTAGACACCAGGTGTTGTCAGGTACGACATCTATTTTCCTAACCCTACCACTAAGTTGTCCATTTTTGTTTCCTTGAAACTTAATCAGCGTAAAATCCCTGTCCAACAGACAATCTAGGGAAATTATGCTAAGACCTTTGGCCAAAAAAAAACTAAACAGTCATTTCCATAGGCAGGAATAACAACCGCAGGAACCCACGACATCGTGTGAGTATTCCCTGGATGTCAACCCGCTCCTATGGAAGTTCTGTTAACAATGAACAGAAAATTATTGTTACGAGTTGCAGTCTATGGTAATTTTATACGGACTGCCACTGTTGGATGTCTCGGGTACTATTAAAGTGTTATCACTCTTAAATTTTGGCCAAGAGTCTTGTTAAACCACAGTCTACCATCCCAACAAATCTACTCATAGTGATATCACTTTTATAACTCGCTGTCATATTGATTAAGAACGCAGGAGAGACATGGTGTATAAATATAGGTATAACAGAGTGACATCTTACTCTTTTATATATATATATATATGAGAGTATGTCTATTGGGAGTAGCTCAAGAGGTTGTGAGATTTAGTTATTGAGCTCTTGGTTAAAATTTTGTGGGGATATTTGCATCTTGGAACCTTTGTATGTAATGAAATATTAGACTCGTGAACCAAATTAAGTTTTCATAGTGAACCAATTGACTTTAATTAAGAGCGTAGGCAAGTTCCAATTTCTGGGTATGGATAAAAAGAATCTAGGTCTTAGAATGGGAATGAAAAAAAACATCTACTTTCGTCCCGTTTTGGGGTTGAGGTGAGTGTCCAGTAACTGTCACTCAAACGAAGCAACTTGTTTCTTAGGTTTAATAGGTTAGCTCGTATTGAAGAAAAGGTTATCGGATTAGGAGAACCCATTTCAGTGAGTACCAGATTCTTTCCATGGTGAATAGGTTTGGACGGAATAGAAATGACATCATAAGCCGAACTAAGTAACTTTACCCTCACTTTCTGGAAGATATACTTAAAAGGAAGATATACTTAAAAGGCTTGAGTGATCACCCGAGTTATTCTTTTGTTCGTGAGAGTTAAAGCACCGGTCTTCCTTTAATTAGAACTGAATAGTAATACTTTTTAATTTCGTTTTTTTAGTTATGCGTTTTCGAATATGTGAATTGCTATATTTATTTTAAATAGGAATCTTTGTATCTTGCTTTTCCAAGGTAATATTCTTTTTAAAAACAAATTTTAGAGTGGAATCCATATAAATACATTATATCTAGCATATAAATAAAGTATAATTGGTTGTGAAGGTTCATGAGAATTTATATTCTTTTAAATGAGGTAGGTGTTGATAATCATATGGTTTATAGTTATTCCTTGTCTTAATCTTGCAATAGTTAAATTATATATATTCAAATGTTTAATTGTACATATAATTTACTAGTTAAATCCCTTACATACATTTTAGATATCGTAGGCCTTAGAAATCTTTCATATTCCTTAAAATCTATTTTGTCACTCTTAAAGAGTTTTATATTGACATACAGTTCATATTTGAAGTTTGAAGTTTAGGAAATTCTCAAAAATTTAAATCTCATCACTTACAGTGTACACAATTAGATAAACCCCAAGGTGACCATGCCTAGCATTTGGACCAGCCATAAATGAATTACAACTTATGCTATGTCATAGCGCACAATCACAACCTCTAGAATAAAAATTTATCCCTTAACATTGTTAAACAGCAGGGTAAGAATATCCATATGTGCTAGTGCCAAAAACATTTTCTTATACTAAATCGAATACCTTCATAAATGTCCTAAAAAAAAGCTAGTGTCCTAGAGGTGCGTTACATATGGTATGAAAGCGAGGTTACACACATGGGCCTTTGCTCATTATGCTTCTATACACTATAATAGTTTTTATTTAGTGATGTGTGCCGCCTGTATACTCGTTCGGTTACTAATTCCTGGATTACTATGAAAATTTAAAAGGATGGATTCAGAAAGAAGAGGAGGAAGAAGAGGAAGGGGAGGAAGGACTCGCAGAGTGAGTACATGCAGTGCGCACACCCCTTCACCACCTCCAGTGCAGCCTTAAGAAAATGAGGAAGACAACATACCTGTAGGTGAAGTAATGGATATTATGCGCTCATTCGAATGAATGACCGATGCACTGGTTTTGATGATGGATCAAGTTAGCCAAGGAAATCTGGATCAGATCGTCGTAGCCCCAGTACCTCCACCGGAGTCAACACTAAAAGAATTGGAAAACGTTCGATTCATGGAATTTCATGGTGCCTTGGATGGAACGATTGGACATGCATGGTTGGAAAACATCACCATATGCTTTGCATTACGCACCTACTCCTCAAACATGAAAGCACGTATGGAAATTCTGTAACTGAAGACGAATTTTTATTGACCTAGTAATGACCATTGATGTAGGTCAATGGAAATTTTAAGTACAATGATGTATGGAAGATAACATTTTTTTGCAATGAATTTATACATATTAATTTACATAAAACATACACAATAAAAATGTTATAACTAATGAAAAGAACGATAACAATGTACAAGAAATAAAGCAGTAATAACAATACTAGTAAATTTAATAACTAGTTAACAAAGAACAGTAATAAAGCTAGTCTAGAACTGTTTGGATCAGCATTATAATCAGATACTTTTAGGTTCATCTCTTGTTACTGAAAGGACAAGTCACCAAAGGAATAGATAACATACCTTGATAGAGAGTAGGTTAGAGTGTTGTAGGTTGAGGTTAGATACATACAGTAGAAAGAAAGATATCTCATTCACCATGTGTAAAGACCCTAGTAGGATATTAGCATCGATATTTAGCCCAAAACACCTATAATAAACCTTAAAAGATCACAACTCCCTCTATCATAATTAACACCAAACAAGTCATGTACAGAAAGGTAAGGTCAAAGTAGCCATGGCCTAGCTAGGAGAGCTCACAATAGTCCACTTTAAGGATGAGGGAGGCCATCATAGTCCATGGCCCATCTAGGAGAGGTCATACATAGTCACAATCCAATAGGATACACCTTACTAAGTCAAAAAAGGTTTAGCATCCCTAGATGGATGAGGCCAAAGCTAACAGTCCAAGAGTATCGTACAAAATTGAACACGACCTATATTTTCAGCAGAAAAAATTGTCTTGGATCAACCTAATATAGTCATGGGTTAGCTTCATAAAGTCATGGCCCAGCATGTCAAGTACAAGAGAGACACCACACATTCCATGGGTTAGATGCATTAGGTCACAGCTTGGCAAGAGAGACACCACATAGTCCACAGGTCATATGCATAAGGTCACAACTTAGCACAACTCGTGATTCAACAAAAAAGGGAGCACAAAGCAACCCTTAAACTCAGATATGGTAACCGAGTGGTGAAGTAGTGAAAACCTAGGAACATGCTCCTTGACGCCAAACAAAAATATCTAAGTTGAGATGTATTTTCTTTGATGGATCCATATGAAGGGTAAGACTCGTTTTTATAACTTGAAAGGAATTCTAAGGGGTATTTCTTCAAACCCTACTTTTAGGATGGTTACCAATAAAATAAAAATCGGTTGACTTAGTATAGGGTACCAAAGGTCAAAATGATCACATAAATAACAACAATAAAAACAATAAGGTTAGGTCATCATATCAAAGAGGTCATGGTACCACAAACAATAAGGGTGCTATTACCAAAAGTACCATAAATCAACTAAGGGTCACAACAAGGTAGTAATGAAACCCCCATACCCACAAGACTAAGGTGTACCATAAAGGTGGGGATCCAACCCCTTTTACCTACACGATCAACCAAGGACTTTAATATTTTCTCTCTCAAGGTATATCGTCATGTGTGTTCAATATATCTTTATCATCACTGTATAAGGAGAAGATCCAAAATGGATAATGTGCCAATAGAGAAAAAGATACTATAAAATACTATATAAATATATAGAGATAAAAGAGAACAAGCAAAGAGGAGATGAATGGTAACATAAAACCATGCAAGTGAAAAGACTCTACTCCCATTGTCTATAGTAAATACCCATGAGGACAACAATATACTTTTGGCGGAATTCATAATGAAGTAGGACTCTATAATGATATCTCAATATCTTGATAACACAAAAATATAATGCATAACAATGAAATTCAAATAAACCCATATGAATAATGCCTTTAATTAATTGCAAAAAAAATAATTAAAAGATAAATAGTCTAAAAAAAGATTATGCCATTTTCAATCACATGTTAAGATGTAATTTCAATCAAACTCAACATTAAACATATTTAGATTAAATGATAGATGATTATTCAACATTAATCATTTATCACTTGTTAGTGAAGTCTAGTCAGAAGTGGAGGATATCACAAGGTTGTAAGAAGGTTTACCGGGTTTGACTCTATAGATGATTGCTTAAATTTTTTGGTCTACAAATAAGTGAATTAAAACCATACGTGGCTTTACCAATGGTAGTTTATTGGGGAAATTGGATTTCCAGAAACTATGCTATCTTCAATGATAGGGAGATTCCCAGCTTTCAATGATCTATGCAGGTTATAGGGATATTACGACCTTTCAATGCTTTATGCAGGTGCACTCATTCTTTGAAGGGCTTGAAAAAAAATCACGAATAAAATAGGTTTAATCTAGGACTTGTGGTTTTTTTATGGTGCCATGCAGGGGAATCCAATGCTGAACAAGGAAAAGGATATCCTTTATCTCAGCAACACTTTTTCAATTTAGAGCGGGTTTGGGATAGGGATCCAAAAATTATGCAGATATTTTGGTTTTAAAACTTCTCTTGAGATGTGTTGTTGAGCACAATGTTTATGAACCTGCATATTTTTGGAGACACCTTAGTCATCATAAATTGGATGTGTGGATCTTCTAAACTAGGATTTTTAGCTCTGACTCCAGTTTTTGAACAAATAAAGAGAATGAACAATGTTCTCTTTAATCTAACATACAAACATATTTATAGGGAGTGAAATACAGCAGCTGACCTATCCCAAGAAGTCTTATAGATCAACCCAAGTACATCAAAGATCATAAAAATGAATGGGATGTTCCCATCAATATCCCAATCCTGAATTTTTTGTCTGATCCACATTTATATTGCTGGCATAGGTACTAAATGCATAAAGGGACTGCATGTGCTCTATTTCTAGTCCTTATTCTGGAATAAACCCTGTTGCCATCTTGATTTTGTTGATGACCATAAAGATAAACTTTCATAATCTATGCAGTCAACTTTAAGAAGGATTATTTTAATATAATAATATGTTTCTTAGCTCTTGAACAATATAGGGGAAGTTGAACAGAGTTCTTCCATGCCTCAAGTGATACAAGTTTTTGAAGCAAATAAACCTACAGTATGTTCTCAATCATTCTCCATATATAGTATGTATTAGACGACCTGTTACAAATCTTAATTCACTTTCATTTTTTTATGAATATACTTTCATTCTTTCATGAAAATGCAATTTAGTAAAGTTGAAGAAATCTAGATGAGATTAATCGAGGATGTGTTTTTAATCTTGCGAGAAAAATGGATTTCATAGTTAGAACCTCAAAAATGAAAATACATATGGGCATAATTCTAGAATATGCCTAGTTTAATTTCTCTAAGGCATATTAAAAACTAACTATTAGTGTTCATAAGAAATTAATTATGGAGTTTTGTTGCAAGTAGCCTCAAGAATAACTTTAAAAGACAACGTGAAAAATTTCTATGGCCATTTTATAGACCCCACATCACCAAAGAGGACATTGAGAAATTTCCCAGGGTAGTCTTTTATGATAATATACAATGTGGATGAGACCGATGACAATATAAATACAACAAATGCAAATTGCAACATAAAGGCTGGAAAACTTAATAACAAACCCAAATAGCATTAATCAGATATGGTTGGAATGTGAACTAAGTTAACAAATAAAGAATCGTCTAGATAATTTCAAATAATTAAGAAGCTCTGTAACATCCAAAATGAAGAGACAAGTCCTAAGGCCATCGCTTGAAGATATTGAGAAGATCTGTAACATACAAACTGAAGCGACAAGTCTTGGGGCCTTCGCTTCAAGGAATTGAGAAGCTCAGTAACATCCAAAATGAAGAGACAAGTCCCAGGGTCATCTCTTCAAGGAATTGAGAAGATCTGTAACATCCAGACTCAAGAGACGAGTTCTAGGGCCATCGCTTCAAGGAATCAAAAGTTAGAACCATATAGCCATTCGATAAAACTACTATTATACAAATAATGAAAAATTATCATAACAATGAATGCCAGTTTTAGTAAGAGGATTTACTTAAAGTTTAAGCAATCGACTAATCCATTCCGTGAAACTCATTAATTCAAACTCATTAGAGAGGGAATAAAGAGAAAATAGTATTGTTGTTACAAGTATTTTAGCTCCCAGATTAGGTAAAGCACTACATGAATGATTCTTTGGTTTTCTAGGCCATCCCAATCTTTTAGAGTAATGATATGATTATAATCACTTCAAAGGAAAGTAGGCAATGGAAACACCTCACATTTTGATTTAAACTACTGAACTCACAGAATAGTTTGATGCAAATAAAAATGCGCCTTATGTGGGAAAAATATGTAAAAGGGCATAATTCCAACATAAAAATGAAAATCAGAAATTAATCCAATGTAGGCTTAGTTTAGTTTCGCTCAAGTAACTGGAATGGCTTTGTTATTATAGCATCGATGAGCAATTACTTATGGTTCAACTACCTTCAAGATTCTGCTTTAATTGAAAACGTGAATACATTTTTTGCCGCATTGAAACAAATAATCGTTCGAGTGGCAAACTGACTATAATCATTGCAAAGGAAAGTAGGCAATGAAAAAAATGTAAATGGACATTAATCCAATATATGCTCTGTAACTTAGTTTAGTTTCTCCCACGTATGTGAAATAAATTTTTTATTATAGCACCGATAAGCAATTACATTCAGTTTAACTAGCTTCTAGATTCAATTTTAATAGACAATGTGATTACATTTTTGGCTAATCAAATCAAACTATATAATCATCCGAATATATTGTTTTTAGGGGTGAAGGAAGTGCATTGGTCAACCTGATCAGTTATGACCAGGTTTTCTTGAACCAACCACTCCTAATCAGTTCAAATAGGTATTGGTATTATTTTCTTAAATTTTCTTTTCTAAATTATAGATTTTAATTTTTTTTATATTTGATTTATAAGGACAGATGCTAAAACCTCATCATTAGAGGAATTTTGGGGTCTAAAATGGGCCTCCTAAGGAAAATAATAAAATAATAGTTAAAATAATAAAATAATATTGATTAATTTTGGAGGAAGAAAGAAAAAAACTACTTTTTGTGTTCGTATTTTCGACATATCTCCCTGTGTTTTTACTCAAATTTCGATCGGGAGAGCTCGTTGGATGCAGAATTTGATTCTGCATCCAATGAGTGCCCACACGGCATACTTTTGACGGACCCCGCTACCCCAAAAACAATAAATACCTGAAAAAATGTGATGATGACATCATCATCACGTTTTTTCAGGTATTTATTGTTTTTGGGGTAGCAGGGTCCGTCAAAAGTATGCCGTGTGGGCACTCGTTGGATGCAGAATCAAATTCTGCATCCAACGAGCTCTCCCAATCGAAATTTGAGTAAAAACACAATGAGATAGGTCGAAAATACGAACAAAAAAAGTAGTTTTTTTTAATGACAAATATCTCAATTCAACCATTATGGTTGACTTATTTTATTGAAATTCTATTGGTTCTTGAATTCCAACTCACAAAAACTTATTTTGGCACGTTTTCTTATAAGGCCCATTTTAGACCCCAAATTTCCTCTAATGCTATGCTAATTTTGCTGTTGCTTCTTTTGTAATATTATATTGAACTGATTTATGCAATGTAGCACATATGTGTTAGGTACAATACTACACACATTATACATTTCCCTTAGACCGGGTTGTAGAATTCACTTCTCTTCTCTTGATGCAATTCAATTTCTTAAAAAAATGTCAAAAAAATGTTGGTTCATTGAGGTGATCAATGGAGTGTCAAGCTCTCAACTAGGATCCCATTCCCATTGTCGTCTACCCCACCGGTATAACATGAGTTTCGAAAGTGATGTGATGAGGTTGGGTGCAAGTCCCATGCATTTTGGAAAACTATACACCTTTCCAATCTAACATATACTTTGAAGGAAGCCTGCTCTTTGCAATGCAGGCCTCTTTATGCCTCATTATAAAATTTGACAGTTTATATCTCAAGAAACCCCACATCAAATTTGATTAATTTCATTTTTCTCTAAAAAGATGTCATATAAACCAGATTAGTCCCAAACGACCTTAAAAGTGTGTGTATATATGTGTATTAATAAACTTATAAAGTTATATGCCATGCTGTTGTCTAGTAGCAACTTGGATTGATTGTTATGACTATAACCAATGTTCAAATCCTGGAAACCATTCTCCCTCCCTTCATTGAGTTTGGTAAATGTGGTTGTTGATATTAAGGCACCCTTAAGGAAATTATTGAGATTATAATTTACAAGATGTGTTATTCTTCAGTTAATGTGGAAGGATGGGACAGGAGGAATAATCACAAAGACCAACTCCCCTTGCAAATAAATATAGATATAAGAAAAGTTAAAATCACCACCCACTGTGAATGCTCTCTTGAAAATTACCCTTCAACAATGGTATGTAAATGTGGCCCTAATTGTACTTGTATAGGACTTAGGTTCTAATTTTAGTAATTTAAAATTTTACATATTTAGGAATGAAGATTATTTTTGTTGAAATTGAATGAAAATATAGTTGTAATTTCAGTAATTTAAAATTTTACATATTTACGAATGAAGATTTTTTTTGTTGAAATTGAATGAAAATGTAGTAACTGTGGGGCTATTCGAAGACAAAGAAAGAAAGAAAATAAGAAGAATACAATTACTTTTCAATTTTTACTTCCACTTTAAAAAAGGATGAATACCACAAAATGGTGTATGATGTGGCTGAGAATTGGAATGTATGAAAAGTTCACCACTTATTTTATAAAGATTAACACTAAAGAGCAGCCACCAGTCCCCATATTTCAATCAAACCCTAACGCAGGGTAGCAAAGCACACAAATGCGAAGGAAATGAGAGAGAAACAAGTCTTCATATAAAAAAAAATAACACTATAATATCAAAACCAAATCAAATCTAAAACCATTATATTTGACATCAAATATGTAATCCCTATAACCCTAGTAAACATTCCATGCATATGAAAATAATCATGTTTCAATAGTAATTGTGTTATAATTAATAACTACCTAGCATCAAAATGACAGATTGTGGCAGGATTGCAACTTATTAAGCAAAGAATTAATATAAGAACAGTGAAAAGTTTAATGCTAACCTTGGCTCTCCGAGACCTCATCCGATCTAGCCTTCTTCATTTCTCCCCCATGCCCATACCTCCCCTTGGTTGATAGTTGTGGATAACGGACCCCTTCAAGGGTTAAAATACATGTGTGTACCTGTGGATGACAATCCCTTCAAGGGGTAAATTACCTTCTATGTGTCATGATTTTTTCTTGTAGATGAGAGTGGATGATTTTTTCTTGTATATGACAATGGATGACTATCGTTCCTCAATGCTGAATCGACTCTTCTTAATTGTTGAATGTAACACTAGCTAGCAGAAAAACTACAGAGGTTATGCCCAACAATAGAAGAGAGCCTCTTTCTCCATGATTCAACTTGTATATTTGTTTCATTAAGACTGAAATCCCCCCCGTGCCTCTTTTTTGGAAATTCACCTACACCCACTCTCAACACTGACTATGATTGTTTAAACCCTTCATTTTTCCCCAAGGTGAGTGCGTCGTACAAAAATTTGTACCCCGCCAAAAATCTCAAAAGAAAGAGAAAGAAAAATTTGTACCCCACCGAAACCCTCAAACCAGTAGATTAGTGTTTTGGACTCATAGAGGAATTATTTAGGGCATCAGCCTCATAGTATTTGGAGGAATCCTCTCTATATCCCTCTATCGCTACCAAATTTTCTCCCTTAGATGCCACACGAATCACATTGGATTTTCTCTCCTTAAGCGAGCTCACACTAAATTTTCTCTCCTCTCGGGACACCCAAACTGCACCACGGCTGAGGAATTTCATCTCCCAAACTGGCGCACCTATGTAATCTATAGTTCATGCAAATAAACCTTCCGTGAGGGTAGTGCTCCAATAGATTAGGATTTTAGAAGAAGATAAAGAAAAATCCAAGGAGTCTAAACACTGCACAATTGATAAATTTTCCCAAAACAGGGGCGGCTTCTCCATAGGCCCAACCAAACTACTTGCACAAACGACTTCCAAAAAGTCCCTGAAAAAGAATCCAAAATGTTTTTTTTGTTTTATCATTTTTTTGACTGAGGAGGACCACTTTTCGTTCACCATTTAGGGTGGAATAGTGCACGGATTACCCTCTGTAAATTCTAGTTTGCTAAATGAGGAGGTCGAGGGCACACATTGTAAATTCTATTGTGCAAATGAGGAGGTCGAGCACACAGATAGTAAATATTTTGGGTTTTATTTTGTTTAGTTTTTTAGTTTTTTNATAATTTTGGTAAATTTTATTTATTATTGTATGTGTGATATTTTTTCATCTATATAATCTATATACATATATTTGTATACATAAATTGAAAAATAAATTTTAATATTTAAATAAAAATTAGATTTACTTTAAAAATAAATTTTGATAAAAAAATATTAAATTAAGAATTTATTGACGATAACAATGATGACATTGATCACAATGATGATGTCAGTGGTGATGGAAATGATAATGTTGGTCACAATGATGTGATGATGATGATGATGATAACTAAATCATTGTTGTCATCATGGCCACCATCGTCGTCATAGATATCATCATCATTATCATAATCTTCATAAACAACATCAACATCATCATCATCAATAGCATCATCATCACTCACCATCAATAGCATCAGTAGGAACCCCTAGGATAGAAAATCATCAGTAGCATCAGTAGGAAATCCCTAGGATAGAAAATCCACTTTGGGTGTGATTGGGACGTATCAACCTTGGCTAAGTCACAAATTATTGGTATATCTGGTTTGCGTGATGTCACTTCTACTTTTTAGTTATAGCGGTAGTTTGTTGGATTCGAACCTTAACCTTTCCAAGGTAATCATCTCCAGTGATTGATTCATATGGCCAAAATAAACACCTTCATCACTAATAGTCACCTTTCTAAAGCTACCATTACCTTACAAAAATGATTGAATAGTTTACAACCAAACTACAACTCTTAAAGGATAAAGCAATCATTGAAAATACATATGTGGCTAGTTTGTTTACTACAAACATGAGGTAATAAAAATTACTTGAGTATAACCTTATAAGAAAAAAACTCAATCCATAACCATAAAACCTAGATCTTTCACTATCACCCCTCTACAAGGACCAAAGGGAGAGGGGCCCAATATTCAAGTTTTTATCACTCACAAATCGTAACTCCCTTGACTAAAGCTTGGTAATTGTGACAAGATAGATTGATTAGTTTTATTTTTCAAGAATGTTTTTTAACCAAAATATTACATACATAAAGGTACATGGATGATAGGGAACCCTATAATGTTAGTAAACTAATTGATACTAGTGGGAATCAATTATATTCATTCTTGCCTTATTAGCTTACAAAATCCAATTATTCCCATTTCCCTACTTGACAAAAGAAAGTAATAACACACTTAGTATCAGTTTAAGATGCAGTTTCCTTTCTTGCTTCCAGAAAACATAATTTGTTGTGCTTAACATCCCTAACATAGTACTTCAAGATAAACTAATAAATTATATAGAGCTAAAGAAATATAATGCTCTTTGTTAATTATTACTGTTTAAGTAACCGCTAACAGTTATTGGTTTATTGGCAATGACAACCTTGAACATTTTATGTTACATGAAAAATTTTAATTTTTTATGAATTTTTGGGTTATTATATGTGGTATCAGAGCACAAGGTTTAGACACTAGGCCTGAACGTGGCTCAACTTGCATAAATAGAACAACATATTTAAAAACATGTTTACTGATTTTTACTTTCTGTTGAATTATACTACAGAGAATTTTTCTGAGTTAACTACATGTATGGAAAGATTGGAAGAATATGCGGATGAGGAGTCCCGCTATATTGAATGAGATAATTCTCAAATATAACCTATACAATAAGATATAACTAATAACTCTTCTAAATTATTACAAAAATTCAACGAACTAAGAACAGAGATGGAAACGATCAAAAAGGAAAATGAGAGAATTTTGAGAGCTCAGGAGGAGCTAAATCAGATTTTAATGGAAATATTTTAGAATGAGGAAAAATATAAACGAACAGAGTCTGAAGATATGCCTTACCAACATAAATATAAAAATACTAAACAGTTTACAATCGAAAGTAGCTCATCTTCTGAGGTTTATGGCGATCCACATAAAAAGAATTATAAATATATTGGTGATAGTAGCAAAGATAATCATCATACCAGAAAGAGAAAGTTTAAACCTTATGAAGAAATCTCTGGAGAATTCAAGAAAATCAAGCCACCAACCTTTAATGGTGAAACTGATAAGGGAGAAGAGGCTGAATCATGGTTGTTTGGGATGAAGAAATATTTTCAAATTTATAATTACTCTAATGAATATAAAGCCAGAATGGCTATTTATAACCTCACTGGGAAGGCATATATTTGGTGGCAGGACCTAAAAAGAGTAAAAGGTATTAGGGAGAAAAACATTAATTGGAGTACATTTAAGAAATATTTTAAGAAGAAATTTTTGTCTAAACAAAACTATGAGGAGCGGGCTAAGGAATTTTTTGAACTAAAACTGAGAACAATGAATATGAAAGACCTAAAAAGTAAATTTCTAAGTCTACTCAGGTAAGTGCCGTATATTGTGGACGAGAAGCCTAATGTACAGTGGTTTCTCAGTTGTTTACCCTATCATATAAAAGACAAAATTGAGTATGACAATCAAAAAAATTTAGAAGAATCAATGAGAAAGGCGATTTTTGGTTATGAACAGAATCGCAAAAAGGAAAGTATGACAAACTGGAAAGCAAAAAGAACTAATAATTTTTAACAGAGGAAGAAGGGTTCTATACCCAACCAAAATTATAAGAATAATAACACACAAAATTTTCCTAATAAAAATTTCCAAGGGAATAAAAGTAATTCACAGATAAATCCAAATGGTCAAAGAAATAAAGAATCTGTTAATAATCACAGTAACTATACCAAGAATTTTGAACGAAAGGAACCAATAAAGTGCTGGGAATGTAACGGTCCTCATTATGCATCAGTTTTCCCCAATTGAAAGAAGGTTGTTAGCAACATACACATGATACAGGAAGAGATGACTTTCAGTGATCCAACAAGGACAATGCCCAGGATCAATGCAGCACTGGAGAATAGGAAAGTGGATTCCCAAACTTCCATGGTGGAAGTGGAAGGTAAGATGAATCAAATACCTATATCTATTTTAATTGATCCAGGGGCTAGTTCAAGCTATATTTCTCCTAATTTAGTATAAAAGTGTAAGCTATCAGCAAAAATTTTTGCAAAGTCTTGGTTAGTCCAGCTAGCTATTGGTGCAGGGAGAAAGGTAATTAGATTTGTTAAGAATTGTATAATAAAAATGGATCAGTTTGAAACCTCTGTTAAGCTTAATGTTTTACCTTTAGGTTCTTATGATATGTTAATTGGTATGGATTGGATAGAAAAACATAAGGTAGTTCTGAATTGTTTCGATAAAACCTTTACTTGCGTAAATAACAATGGAGAAACAGTAAATGTAAAAGGAATCCCTAGGAAAACATGCATAAGACAGATGTATGCCTTGCAGCTTAAGAGAGTTGTTCAGAAGGGCTGTAAAGCCTTTGCTGTAAGAGTAATTAATGAAGAAAATACTAATAACAAAGATAAATTAAAGCTAGAAGACATTCTGATCCTAAGGGAGTATTCAGATGTATTTCTGGAAGAAATTCCGAGACTTCATGTGAAGTGGGAGTTAGACTTTACTATTGAGCTGGTACCTGGTGCATTCACCAGCTCAAAATTCCTTTACCGGATGAATATACTAGAATTAAATGAACTAAAGTCATAGTTAAAAGAACTCATTGATAAGAATTATATTAGACCCAGTGTGTCTCCCTGGGGAGCACCTATTATTTTTGTTAAGAAGAAGGATGGAACTCTACAACTATGTATAGATTACCATCAACTAAATAAAATGACTATCAAAAATAGATATCCGTTACCCTGCATAGATGATGTGTTTGATCAGCTATGTGGATCAATTGTATTCTCAAAGATTGATTTACGATCTGGTTACCATCAGGTCCGAATCAAAGATGAAGACATCTTTAAAACATCTTTTAGGACTAGGTATGGTCATTACGAGTTTGTTGTCATGCCATTTGGGCTTACTAATTCCCCAGCTATTTTTATGTGTCTGATGAATAATGTAATGCATAAATATCTTGATAAGTTTGTGGTCGTATTCATTGACGACATCTTAATCTACTTAAAGTTTGAAGAAGAACATAAAGAACGTTTAAAAATTGTCTTACAAGAGTTACGGGAACATCAACTCTATCCAAAATTTAGTAGATGTGATTTCTTTCAGGATAAAATACATTATCTTGGTCATGTAGTGACTAAAGAAGGAATTTCTGTTGACCCTAAAAAGATAAAGGAAATCGAAGAATGGCTAGTCCCAAAAGACGTAACTAACGTACGATCATTCATGGGGATTACTCGCTATTGTCGAAGGGTTTTCAAGAATTGCAAATCCCACAGCTTCTTTACAGAAGAAAGGGAATAAATTTGAGTGGATTCAAAAGTGTGAAGAAATTTTTAAAAAGTTAAAAACATTATTAACTACTGCACCAATATTAAGGATTGCTTACCCTAATAGATATTTTATAGTATGTACTAAAACATGCAATGGCGGTTTAGGTGAAGTTTTAACTTAGGAAGGACACGTCATTGCTTATGAGTCTAGGAAGCTGAAGATTCATGAGAAAAATTATGCGACCTATGACTTAGAATTAGCTTCTATAATACATGCCTTAAAAATGTGGTGTCATCATTTAATTGGAAGGAAGTTTATATTAATGACAGATAATAAAGGGTTAAAATATCTGCTGGATCAACCTAACTTAAATCCTAGGCAAGCTAGATGGCTAGCTTTCCTTAGCAAATATGATTTTGAAATCCAACATATTAAAGGAAAAGAAAATAAGGTTTCTGATGCATTAAGAAGAAATGAAAAACTGTATTTTATAGCAGCAATCAAAACCTATAAGACATATCTAGAAGAAGGAATATAACAAGATGAAAATTATCAGAAATTACAAGCAAAGGTAAGAGAAAATTTAATTGAAAGTTTAAGTACAGGGTATAGTTTAAGCGAAAAAGGATTATTATTATGTAAAGATAGACTATATGTACCTAATGTACCTAAGATTAAATTGTTGATTTTAAATGAAATTCATAAGACTCCTTATTCAGGGCATCCTAGTTATCAGAAAACTATAACCATGCTAAGAAAGGATTATTTCTAGCCAAACATGAAAATTGAATTGGCAGAATACATTGCTAAGTGCTTTGAATGTCAACAAGTAAAGACTAGACATTAGCATCCAGCTGGGCTACTTCAGCCATTACCTATTCCTAGCTAGAAATGGGAGATAATTAGCCTTGATTTTATCACAGGACTACCTAGAAATCAAAACTTAAATGACTCAATAATGGTAGTTGTTGATAAATTGAGCAAGGAAGCTCATTTTATACCTGTAAAGACTACTTATAAAGCTGCAAATATTGCTGGTATTTTCTTAAAACAAATTTTTTGGTTACATGGAATACCGAAAGTAATAATTTCAGACAGAGACCCTAAATTTATGGGCAACTTTTGGAAGTCATAGTTTAAAGGATTAAATACTACATTAAAATTCAGTACCTCTTTCCATCCTTAGACAGATGGACAGACTAAAAGAGTAAATTAGGCATTGGAGGATCTACTCAAAATGTATGCAAAAGAACAACCAGGTGAATGGGAAAATTACTTACACGTGGTAGAATTTGCTTACAATAATCACTATCAATCCTCAGTAAGATATAGTCCTTTTGAAATTTTGTATAGTAGGAAATGAAATACCCCCATATCATGGAGTAATCCAGTTGACAGGCTAGTATTAGGACCTGAATTATTAAAAGAGATGGAGTTAATTGTAAAATAGGCACAAGGAAACTTGAAAGTTGTGCAAGATCGACAGAAAAGTCAAGCAGATCTTAAACGAAATCCAAAGGAGTTCCAGGTAGGTGAATATGTATTTATTAATGTGAGACCTAAAAAGAGTTCTCTGAGGTTAGGTAGTTGTGCTAAGTTAGCACCCCGATATTGTGGACCTTTTAAAATACTGTCCAGGATAGGACAAATAGCATATCAGTTAGCTTTACCGCCAAACTTAAAGGTTCACAATGTTTTTCATATTTTTGTTTTAAAAAATATGTACATGATGCTACTCATGTTATTAACTGGAATGATGTGTAGGTGGATCCCAAAGGATATTTTCTAGTGGAACTGGATTGTATCCTTGAAAGGAAGGAGATCTCACTTTGGAATCGCACCATTGGTCAAGTGAAGGTACAATGGAAGCACCTTAGTCTAGAAGAAGCCACCTGGGAATTGGAAAGTCATATGCAAGATGCATATCCAATTCTATTTCAGGGCAATTCTAAGGACGAAGAATAAATAACATCGAGAACAATGTTATAAATTAAGGGGGCGTGTATGTCACATGCCCCAATTTGCAAAACAATTTTATGTTTTTGAGGACCATTATGTTATATTTTATGTTAAATTTTGTAATTAATGACCAGGTGGGGTCAAGGATAAATTAATGTATTGCAGAGTATTTTATTAATAAATAAATAAAAGATGAGACAATAGCCTAGGTAAGTTGTTAAATGAGTTTTTACTAGTCACTTGGTGGAAGAGACTAGGTTGAGAATAGATTGACAAGTGGGAGTATCCTCAACTACTTCTAGCTGTTGCAGGTGGCAACTTCTGTATTTTTGTGGTCATGATTCCCCAAGAAACTGGAACAGGAGAAGGTGGCTCATTAAGTAAAAACTAACCCAAAAGACCTAGGCATGCTAATAAAACTTCCCATTGAAGACAACTGAGGCTTCTCATTCTAGATTTCTGATCATTTTGAGTGAATGAAGTGCACATGAGAATTCGATGGAGGGGACTAGCTGAAGTAAGTTTGAGGGGATAAGTTTTGAAGACTGAACTAGTGCAGCTATTCTAAGCTGAGTTCATATTGCTGTAAGAAGAAATGAGTACTACTGAACACTTAGTGGAGTTACAGAAGATTTCAAGACTACATCTATCACCCAGTACTTCTACCAGGTGGACCAGGAGACAAGCTTGGGGGTCATGAGAATTGCATTCCAGCTCTTCTCTAAGAGTTGGTTGGGAGGAAGGACCTCCTTAAGATGTTGTCACGTTATCTATACTACAGGTTCTACTTGTTTAAGTTCAGTCATTAATTTATTTACTATATCTGGAAAAGTTTAAGTTGTGAAAATTCCTTTAGTATTAAAAATAAATTGAACAGACATAGTTTGGCCTATGGCCTTTTCCATTAACTGTCAAGGCTTAAAAGTGTGAGAAAAACTATTCTTAATACTTAAACAAGATTCAGAAAATAGAAATAACTATCTGTTCAGCTACGAAAGCTCTTTACCAACCGAGTAGTGCTGTAAGAACAACCCTCGAAGTTTTATTTAAAAAAAACCCTAGTCAAATCCTCATGAAATGACCAAATGGCCTGACAGTAAAGTAACGGCTTAAAGCCAATTTTAAAATTTATCACCATACATTCAACTAAGGTGGAGAAGGATCAAAACTAAATATGTATGTCATGGCTGTGAAATCCCATGCCCTCACATTACAAACAACCATTAGGTCTTTTAAAAATAGAAATTAAAGAACAAACTGAGCAACTAAAGACCACAGTTGAACCAACAACCACAATATATTGTAGTTCCATAAAAATCCACCTCAAAACTGTGCAGGAGAAAAACCCTAGGTGAAACCGAGGCTTACCGATTTCAAAGCCTTCGTGAAAGCTCTGTTGATGAAGTTAACAATAATTCGAGCCATCGTGATGAGCCTGCACAAACAAGACCAAAAGAAGATGAAATTTAATACTGAAATCCATAAATAAATAAAATTAAATTTATTCAAAGTAGTAAACCAATGGAAAACCTTAACAAGGTCACGACGCAACTGCTATATGTTGCAGTCTCACCCCNACTGAAATCCATAAATAAATAAAATTAAATTTATTCAAAGTAGTAAACCAATGGAAAACCTTAACAAGGTCACGACGCAACTGCTATATGTTGCAGTCTCCCCCCGCCTCCCTCATGATCTTCACAAGCTGAAATGGAGCCTGCCAACATGAAAAATACATAGTGTAGTATCCAAAGGTGGTGTCTCAGGCTGTGGCAAGGTAAGACCAAAAAATATCATGGAGGAATGAACAATCATTAAGAACTCAGTTCACACAGTGAACAACCCCATCACACTCTTTACTAATTTAGAGTTCCAACTCTCACAGTAACGCAAAGGCAAAGAAAAACCCGCAGTACTCTCAACACAGTTAAAAACCACCTCAAGATGGGAGAAAGACTGCTTACTCACCCTTTTACACCAGCTCGTAAGGCTCACAAAGGATTGTGTGCATTTTAATGGAGGCTCGACAGCAAGCATGGAAGCCACGAGCTCTCGGTTTGACCACTCCACAACCCAAACAAAAAAAAGCACATTTTTAGGGTTTGAAGCCAGTTATATGGCGTTTCAAGTCAACGAAAACCCTAAGCTTTAATCACCAACAACGTGTCCATCAATAATTTACAAATTATGGGTATCAAGCTATAGTGGAAAGTCTCGATTGTTAACCTGCACAAATCATTTGGGTTTTAAGTCAAAACCTTATAACATTATTGTATAGTAACAATATTTTTCCTTGTTTCGATTTCTTTGGTTATAACCATAAGATATTAAAAATTGAAAAGTGCTCATTTTACTAGAGACCTTGGAATGACAATATTCTATCTATATTATTCTTAGTATTAAAATGTTTATATTTTATAGTAATAAGACCACAATGATGGAGATAAATTAACCTTCCATAAAAGTGCATAACCATAGATCTTGTATTTTGGAAGGTGTTCATTTACAATAGGTTATGTGCATAGTTTAACTATAGCCTTAGCATTTATAATATTTCCTCTATTTTTTTTAACACCTACTATTGATAATGATATTATACAAATCAAGGAAAATAAACCAGTTACCTTGAATATACCTATTCATAAAATAATCCTGAATCTGGGATTAGTATAATAATACATTTGGAAATTACAATATATCCATTGCAATCGAAAGCTCATATAAAACAAGGTTTATATACTAGAGAACTAGGTAAGAATACATGATTTAGAAGAATTACTAACGTAGAGTATTTAAAGTTTAAAAAGATCTCAAATAGATATGAACAGTACCATATTCCAATCTCTAATCGACAAAGATGTAGTTATGGATGCAAGTATGTGTAACATATCTTCTCGTTTATGAAATTATTTAGGCCACTAAACTCTTATTGGCAGGAGTAGAACTATTCTTAATCTATAACATCCCAAAATGAAATATAAGCATATAATTGAAAATACAAGAAAGGAGATTATTTGGATCAAGAAATATAATGGTAAACTTGATTGCACATAACCCATCCTTTCACAGTATATTTTTTACCATCATTTATGCAGTTTGATAACATTAGAAAAACCAACAATACCTTTTATAGGGTCAAGCTGAAAACAAACTTTTTTACTAGCATTTTATCCTATGCTAGTTGAATATTATACTCGATCTCGATATTTTACTGGTAACAACACTGCTTACCTGTTTAGAACCTGTAAAAGAAGCATCATTTGATTGCTTTAGCTGTAAGCTAAGTAAGCCCCGATCTCATCTAAGATTCTTTCCTACTTGACAAAAGAAAGTAATAACACATTTAGTATCAGTTTAAGATGCAGGTTCCTTTCTTGCTTCCAAAAAAACATAAATTGTTGTGTTTAACATCCCTAACATAGTACTTCAAGATAAACTAATAAATTATATAGAGCTAAAGAAATATAATTCTCTTTGTTAATTATTACTGTTTGAGTAACCACTAACAGTTATTGGTTCATTGGCAATGACAACTTTGAACATTTTATGTTACATGAAAAACTTTAAATTTTTATGAATTTTTGGGTTATTACATCCATACCACTTAGGCTATCCCTATTCATTAAGTCACTCTTGTTGACTTGACATCTTTGATGATGTAGTATATCTCATTTCTTCTCAAGTTGGACTTCGTATCATTCCATTCACTTCTTGTGTTAGGCACCCTTATAGCAATGTCCTCATTGGTTTCCTCCTACGATGTCTCTAGATGCCTTTGTCCATTGATTGTATCCTCTTGGTTTTAATTCATTGAGTAGTTGATATTTGAATGAGTGATTTGTGCTTGACTACCTAATAGTTTCTTCAAATTCATATTGCATACAGGATGATGGTGATGATGATGATTATGATGATGATGATGATGATGATGATGTCAATGATGATGATGATGATGATGATGATGATGATGATTCTAATGATGATGATGGTGATGATGATGTCGATGATGATGATGATGGTGATGATGATGATGATTGGTGTAGGGGTGAAGTGTGAAACTTGTTAATGCAGAGTTATCTTTGAAAATTGTCACTGCTTTTAACTCTATCCATTAAAAGACAAGACAGAACAGTTAAACTAATGGGAGATTCATTCTTATTTTTTTAACTCCTTTAATATCCACCGTAGATGCTCTGAGAAACCTCTGTTCCAAGCTCTCTTTTTTTTCTCTCAACCTCCTTCCCCAAAGCTATCCAAAAAACCTCCCTCGCTCTCAAGATTCCAAGCTCTCCCTCTTTTCCCATGACTAGTGGTTTATTACATAACTAAAATCAGTTTTTTTTAAGATCCATGAAAATAGGATTTAAAAACTAACTAAACCATGACTCAGTTTTTTTCCTATGATTCTGGAAACTCAATTATGTCTACCCTTATCTTATTTATGTTACAAATGAAGGATCAGGCCTTCTTTTTTCTTCATTTGACTCCTATTCTAATTAAAAAACAAAAATGACAAAGAAGAGACCCAACTCTCTTCTAGAAAATCCTTTTTTGTCTTATTAAAGTTCTTTGTCTCCACTATTGAGCTTATGCTCCTGCATCAGAATCCTCAGGTGAGGAAAAAATTCATGAACTCCTGTTCACGAGTTCTTCCACAGTTTTGCCACTTTTCTGTATGAGTGCAACAGTCACCCAGGTAGCATCTTCAAGTGGCTGATTCTTCCATTTGATTAGGTACTCATAGTATTCCTATCCTCTAGTTTTCTTCAGCACTCTAGTGTCCAAGATCTTCTCCATTTCCAACTTTGGTACAACAGGGATCTGTTTCTGCCATTCCATTTTATCTCCTATATCCAATTCATTGGTTGATGAAGTTTCAGCCTCTTGATAAGGATACAAATATGCAACATTGAAGATATGTGATATGCCCATATCACTTGGAAGTTCAATTTCATAAGCATTGAATAAAAACTTCCTCAAGATTCGATAAGGTCCAATATTATTAAGCTTTAATTTATTATAGGTGCCTCTAGGGAACCGTTCTTTCTTCAAGTATTCCAATACAAAGTCACCTTCTTCAAAATTTACTTCTCTCTTCTTCAAGTCTGCCCTATGTTTATATTTCAGATTATTCTGCTACAATCGTTCCTTAACTTGTTCATGCAACAATTTCATGTCTTTAGCAAAATCCTCTGCATCTGCACTCCTTTTCTCCATCATTCCCAAGTCTCTGAACTCAAACACTCCTCTTGGATTTATCCCATAAATAATCTTAAAAGGACTCAAGCATGTACTTCTATTAGGCGAGTCATTGTATGCAAACTTAGCCTGTGGTAAAGCTAGATCCCATTGATTAGGATGTTCACTAACCAAACTTCTCAGAATATTACCCAAACTTATGTTTGTAACTTCAGTTTTTCCATCTGTTTGAGGATGGTAAGCTGAGCTAAAATTACGGTTTGTTCCCAACTTCTTCCATAAATTCCTCCAGAAATGTCCAACAAATTTAGTATCTCTATCAGAGACTATACTCATAGGAAGACCATGAAGTCTTACTATCTCTTTGAAAAATAGATTTGCAATGAGAGTGGCATCACTAGTTTTTGTGCAAGGAATAAAGTGTGCCATCTTTGAAAATCTATCAGCCACAACAAATATAGATTCATTACCTCTCTATGTTCTTGGAACCCTAGAACAAAATCCATACTTACAGCATCCCAATGCTTCTTTGGAATAGGTAATGGTTGATACAATCCAATATTCTGCTGCCTCCCTTTTGCATGCTGGCAGATTTGACATTTCCCAATAAACTTCTGTACATCTGCTCTTATTCCTGGCCAATAGTAAAAATTACCTAATTGGGCATAGGTTTTGTCATTTCCAAAATGACCGGCAAGTCCTTCACTATGTTTTTCCTTCAATAAATTCTCTCGCATTGAACATTTAGGAATGCACAACTTGTTTCCCTTAAACAATAGTCCTTCCTGTATCAAGAAGTCTTCCCATGGGCTTCTATCTCTGAATACTTGGTTCTGACAAGCTTCATATGCTTCTTTGAAATCATCATCTTATTCATACATGTCCTTCAAATGTTCTAATCCAAGAACATTCACTTGGACTTCCTGCAAAACTAGACATCTTCTGCTCAAGGCATCTGCAACTTTATTAGAACTTCCACTTATATGCTTTAAAACAAAAGTAAAATTATGCATAAATTCAACCCATTTAGCATGTTTCTGATTTAACTTTTCTTGCTTAGTTATAAATTGCAAATCATGATTGTCAGAATATAGAATAAATTCCCTTGGCATAAGGTAACACCTCCACTTTTTCAGAGCTTGAATTACTGCATATAATTCTTTATCATAGGTGGAATATTTCTGTTTTGCTTCATTCAATTTCTCACTGAAATATGCAACTGGTTTGTCATCTTGACTCAACACTCCTCCAATGGCATATCCACTAGCATCACACCTAACAAAAAATATTTTTCTGAAATCTGGGAGAGCTAAAACAAGCTTCTCAGTGATCTTCTCTTTCAATACTTTAAAACCTTTCTCTGTTGCAACAGTCCATTTGAATGGCTGTTTTTATTTCTTCATTGTGTCCAGGATTGGAGCACATATTCCACTAAAATTCCTGATGAAATTTTTGTAAAAAATTGCCAACCCATGAAAGCTTCGTACCTTAAATATATTCCTTGGAGATGGCCAATCTGCAATTGCTTTTACTTTCTCGAGTTCCATCTTTAGTCCTTCTTGTGAAATTAAAAATCCTAAGTAAATCAGTTCCTTCTTCATAAAGAAACACTTCCTCAGATTTATTAGGAGTTTTTCATCATGCAATTTCTTTAAAACCAGATTCGAGTGCCTAATATGCTCTTCTTTTGTCTTGCTGAAAACAAGAATATCATCCAAATATACTATGATAAAATTTCCTACCAATTCTTTAAGTACTTCGTTCATTAATCTCATAAAAGTACTAGGTGCATTAGTCAAACCAAAAGGTATAACTAACCATTCATATAACCCCGTATTTGTTTTGAAAGTTGTCTTCCACTCATCACCTTCCCTCATTCTTATCTGATGATATCCACTTTTCAAATATAATTTAGAGAAATAGTTTGAACCACTCAAGCAATCCATTAAATCATCCATCCTAGGTAAAGGAAATCTATACCTGATGGTGATCTTGTTTATGGCTCTAGAATCTGTACACATCCTCCATTCTCCTCCTTTTTTTTGGACTCAACACTGTGGGTACAACACAAGGACTTAAACTCTCTCTGACCAATCCTTTATCCAATAGTTCTCGTACTTGTCTGTTGATATTTGCATTCTCTGCTGGAGTCATTCTGTAAGCTACTTTGTTTGGCAAGATAGCTCCAGGAATCAAATATATGTGATGGGTGATACTTCTTATAGGTGGCAATTCATTTGGAAAATCATCCACAATCATGTCTACATACTCCTTTAATAATTTCTGAATTTCAGCAGGCGATTCATCTATTCTAGTGTTGGTTATAATAGTCCTAGGTTTACCAAATATAGAAAAACTTACCTCTTCCTCTTGCAGCTATTCCATAATTTCTTTCTCCTTGACCAGCAATACCTTTGGGCTGGTTTGCTCCTCTATATTCTCTTCCTTTAGAGTAACCAGAGTATGTCTTTTTCCTTCTTTCTCCAGGACAAATGTATTCTCTCTGCCATTATACATCACATTCCTATCATACTGCCATGGTCTACCCAACAATACATGATAGACATCCATTGGTATCACATCACATATGACTTGATCTTTGTAATTCCCAATCTGGAAATCAACTTTGCACTACTCATTGACAAATACTTGGTGTCCCTTCTGCAACCAAGAAACTCTGTATGGTGTAGGATGTTTTTCTCTTTGCATTCCTAACTTTTAAACCATCTCTATAGAAGCTAAATTATCAGTACTGCCATTATCAACA
>LPNX010681584.1:297141-302141 GCA_001517045.1 Pseudotsuga menziesii | reverse complement strand
CTTGGGGATCGCAGTGCTGCTGAGAGATTGATGAGCACACTATCCTATGGTTGGGTGGAACGTTGCAGCGACATAGCTAGTTGCAGGGAATATTCTTCTTAAGATAAGTATTCTTGTGCATTTAATCTCTATAAAGAAGTTGTTTATGAATTGATATGAACATGATGAATGCTTAATTGTGTTGAATGAAATGTATTTGCTTATGTTGTATTTACATGTCTTATGCACATGTATATGTTTTTATTCCAATGCATTATATGTTTATGTTCATGGGGCTTGATCGCCTGTTTGACAGCAGGAACATCCTAGTCCGTCCTCTCCATCGTCGGTATGAGGGGTGGGGACGTGAAAAATGAGGATGGTGGTGACGAGGATGATGATAATAATGCTAATGATGATGCTGCTACTGCTGATGATGATGACAATGATGACGATGATGATGACGATGATGCTAATGATGATGTTGATGATGATATTGATGATAATGATGATGATGATGATGATGATGATGATGACGATGACGATGATTACTATGATGATGATAATAACAGTGATGATGAGGATGAGGATGATGATGATGGCGATGAGAATGATGATGATGGCAGTGAAGATGAGGATGATGGTTACAAGGATGGTGATGATGGCGGTGAGAATTATGATGATGATGCTAATGATTATGTCGATGATGATGGAAATGATGATAATGATGCTAATGATGATGTTGATGATGATATTGATGATAATAATGATGATGATGGTGATGATGATGATGATGATGAAGATCATGATGATGATGATGATAAAATTAGTGATGCTGAGGATGAGGATGATGAGGATGAGGTTGAGAATGATGATGATGGTGACGATACAAATAGAAAGTAAGCGAAAAATGGTGTAAACAGAAACACACCACTGTGTAACAAAGATGAGGATGATGGCGACAAGAATGATGATGATGATTATAATGATGATATCGATGATGATGATGATGGCAATGATGATGATGATGAGGAGGAGGAGGATGATGATGATGATGCTAATGATGATGTTGATGATGATATTGATGATAATGATGATGATGATGATGACGATCATGATGATGATGACGATGTTGATGACGATGACTATGATGATGAGGATGAGGATGATGATTATGCCGACGATACAAACATAAAGCAAATGGAAAATGGTGTAAATGGAAACACACCATTGTGTAACAAAGAAAAAATTTGAGCACCTAAAGCTCCTTTGTCATGGTCATAAGAACATTAAGTTTATTATAGTGTGATATAACACATTAGTGCATACTGTATCGCATCATCAAGGAATCAACCTCACCGCACACATCGACACATAGTTGGGCCATAAGGTTTGTTGATTTACAATTATTTTCAAGGTTTATTTTTCTTGAAGATTAAGTACTTTTCATTGTCAGAATTATCTATGGGATTGCTATGTGTGAAAAAATTGAGAGTTACAATTTAAGGTCTATGAACCAATATTTCTGGTCAATGGTCATTTAAGATGTCAAAACCAAACAATTTTTTTTAATGTTCTAAAATTATAAATATAATGTTCTGAGCCATTATAAGGACAAATTTTATCTAAATTGTTATTCTCATAATAGTTAGAATTATTAAGCACAAAATTTAAAAAAATCTATACAATTTTTTTTTATCATTAATGTCTATAATCCCCATAAAAATGTATTAGTTTAAAGGGTCTTTCTTCTAAATCCTAAGAGAAGGGGGGATGTTCTTCCGAATGTAACAAGTTATTCCTCTAATGCTTAGTTGATAGGATCTCAATATGTGCAAGTGTGGGAATTCCCCCATACAAAGGAGTCAATACAGAGGTTTTAATGGGTATTGATCTTATAGGAGAGGGATTTTATCTTATAACTAGAAGTGACTGGTGAGGGTTGTGAGCCCATGTGACCCCTAATCTCTAATCCATATAACCCATATATATCCCTAACACTTATATTAACCTATAATATAACCCACTTAGTATAAGCCTTAATATGTATAACCTCAAAATTTTATTACTTGCTCATAACCCTTAAATCTTATAACTCTTGACACATAGCCACTTTAAACTCCAACATAGCTATTATAAATCTAATACTTAACCCCCTATAGCTCATAATCCTTTAAACCCTTAACACATATGACTCTCGACACCAATAATCGCTAACCCCTATTTGTCACAACTGGTTTACCCCTACAATCACCTGTGTTAATAAGCATTATGACCCATAACCAATGTACCACTAATAGAAACTCTATAACCCCTAATATATGATTGTGATAACACATATGACCTATAACCCCGAATGTAACCACTAACTATCAAAACATCTAATTCATATAAAATCTAACATTTAAAACATCTAGAATCTAGCAATTTAATAAATCCCTTATTTCTAACTCTAGATTTACATCCTCCAATTCCTATCTGATATAACAAATTCACTCCTATAATACAAAATTATTAATTCATATAAGATATTTCCACTAATACATATAAATTTATAACTCTAATCCTTGAAGATGATTTTTCACAACACCTAACTCTTATAACCATAACCACTATCCCTCGTAACCTTTATCCTTAAATATTATTAATTCAAACACCTAAGACTAATAATAATAACCATGATCCCTCATAACCCTTTATGGAACAACTAATACCTAATCCATATCACTTTTATCCCCTATATCCACTTACCACCAACCCATATTAACCTATAATATATCATTAAATCCATGTAAACCCTAACCCTTATGACCATGAATTCATAACCCCTAACACCTATAACATATAACTTTAATCCTTAATCCTTAACATATATCTTTAGTTTAAACTATTTTTTAATTTTTTCCAAAAATTTAAACTATATTTCCATGAAAACAACGTTTTTAACTTTTTCCTGGAAAACTTTCATGGGAAAATTGAGCCAAATGCAGTAGTGTGTCAATGACGTGACAGGATGAACTCATTATAGATGCAAATAGGAAGTGTTGAGGATAGAAACAACACCTTAGGATGTTCAGGATCGAGTATGATCTCATGAATAAGTTGAGTACACTGCAACATGTTCATCCCATAGTGGATCAATGTGTCTTTGCAAAGTATGATGTGGAAATATTAAGAAGATTTGATATGTTGTATTGTAAGGCCATGGACACACCCATTGATACCAACTTGAATTTGTTATGTGATGAATCATCAGATTTAGTGGATGTGACTCAATACATACATATTATTGGGTCATTAATGTATTTGGTGAATACCAGGCCATACATATGCTTTGTTGTGTATACCTGAGTCAATATCTAGTTAAGACTGGATGTGTTCACTTGATAGCTTCAAAGCATGTGATGAGGTACATGAAAGGTACGACAGACTTTGGACTATACTATGCTGGAGATTATGACTACAAATTTTATAGTTATATAGATTCATATTGGGAAGAAAGTGTCAAAGACAAAAAGAGCACCTCATGTGGATTGTATTGTCTCAGATCTGCCGTGATCTCATGGTTTAACAACAAGCCATCCATTGTTTCTCTCAGCACAACTAAAGCAAAGTACATAGAAGCATGTTCTTCTAGTTTTGAATACATATGGATTCAGAAGTTGATGTCATGCCTATTTGACTTGGATTTGGACACCACATTGATTTTATGTGACAACCATAGTTGTATAAAGATGACAGAGAATCCTGTGTTTCATGATAAATCAAAGCACACATAAATCTAGTATTTATACATAAGGGAGATATAAAACTCTAGTATGTGAGTACCGATGAGAAATTTATTGATGTGTTGACCAAACCTCTATCTCAATTAAAGTTTGAATACTTCCATGAAAAGCTTGGTGTAGTTCGAAAAGAATTTCCTTGCAAGGAGGAACATTGATGATGATATAGACCTTTCCTTGCAAGGAGGAACCCTGATGATGATATAGATCCTTCCTCGTAAGGAGGAACAATGATTATGTTATAGATCCTTACTCGTAATAAGGAATAGTGATGATGATATATATCCTTACTCGTAAAGAGGAACATTTATGATGATATAGATCGTTCCTCATAAGGAGGAATAGTGATGATAATATAGATCCTTCCTCGTAAGAAGGAACAATGATGATAATATAGATCTTTTCTCGTAAGGAGGAATAGTGATGATGATATATATCCTTCCTCACAAGGAGGAACAATGATAATGAGAATATCATTGTGGATGATATGACAGTGATGCACCAGTATAGAAAAGGCTAAGTGCGCATGCAAATGCTAATAAGGTCAGACATTCACTTGTGGATGATAGTATCCTCTTTTGAGGATGGTATTGCAGAAAAGAACACTCTCTTAAGGGTGGTCCTAGAACTAACAGGCTAAGGGTCCTAGAACTAATAGGCTAAGGATGGTCTACGATGAGTCTTGCATTCATTACAAATGATTTGGTCTTGCATTCATTTGCGGATGAGATCTGCATTCATTTACAAATGATACTCTCTTATAGAGAGTGACCCTACATTCACTTGTAGGATGGTTTCGTAGAAAAGAACACTCTCTTGAGAGTGGTCCTAGCAATAACAGGCTAAGGATGGTCTACGATGAGTACTACATTCATTTGCAGATGATGTGGTATTTCATTCATTTTCAGATGATGTGGTATTGCATTCATTTTCAAACAAAATCTACATTCATTTGCAAATGTTTTGGTCCTGCATTCATTTGTATATGAGATATGCATTCATTTGTAGACTATGTGGTTCCGCATTCATTTGCAGATGAGATCTGCATTCATTTGTAGAAAATATGGTCCTACATTCATTTGCGAATGATATAGCTGGTCGATGATGTGGACCCAAGGGGGAGTAGGATGATAAGGATTGCATCATCCTTGGACTTATGTCCAAAATTGTTAGGGATTGATCATCCTGCAAAGAGATCATGTGTGATGTAGGTTATGATGCTTCTGGTGATGTTAT
>LPNX010681584.1:275301-296933 GCA_001517045.1 Pseudotsuga menziesii | reverse complement strand
GGGGGATGATGTCATCTACTAGAATGTAATTGGTTGATTTTTATAGTACATTTTGGTCCTTTTGAGGCCCATTTTTGACCTCAAATTCTCTCTAATGGATTGACATATCAAGTACAGATGCAGACGATGAAAGTATTGATCAAAATATCAAGTATGATTGTAGATACTGATGTGGATCAAGTTATCGAGTGCTGCAAAGGATCAAGTGATGTGCTGCAAAGGATCAAGTGATCGAGTGCTACAAAGGATAGAGTGATAAAGTGCTGCAAAGGATCGAGTGATCGAGTGCTACAAAGGATCAAGTGATCTAGTGCTGCAAAGGATCAATGATCGAGTTATGCAAAGGATTGAGTGATCAAGTGCTGCAAGCAATCGAGTGGTAGAGTGCTACAAAGGATCGAGTGATTCCAGAAGATGAATATCAAAGTTTTGTTGCAAAGGATCAAGAGATTGAAGTGCTACAAGAAGAAGATCAAAGTGTTACTGTAAAGGATCAAGTGATTGAGCACTACAGAGGATCAAAGATGAAGATTTAGTGTTGTAGAAGATGATGTTACAGTACTGAATGTGTTCCATTTATTGATGATTGTTGAAAACATCTTATGACGTATAGATGTATCACCTTGATGATGTTGCAGATGCTCTCCCTCCATGCTCCTATACTTGATGATGTTGTTGTCAGTAGAATACCCTTCATGTTAAGGGAGAGTGTTGAAATATCATAACTTTGAAGAGTATTCTAAATGTATTTTACTGATGTAACCCAAGGTAGATGTATTATTCCTCTGTCGATATGTTAGCATTGTATTTGGTCATCATAGAGTCATGAGGTATAACCTCCATTGTAAGTCAGTTCAATAGTACCCTCTTGAATAGTATAATAGTGTTTTGTGTCTTCCCGGGTGAAGTCAGCCCAGTAAGTTTGTTGGGGATGACTTGTTAGGGTAAACGTCAAGTGACAAAAAAAGAATAAATAGAGGAGTTGTGTTCCTCATTTGAACACACACACTCGCTTATGTAAAGTGCATAGGAGAAAGAGAGAGACATATCTACTGGGAGAAGGAGCACCTATTTGGGGTCTTGTCTTTGTACTTTTGATACATCTATATAGAGGAAGTTTTTATGGGTTTTCTTCCCCATGAGGGTTTCCTAGGATAAATCTCTATTTTCATTTGCGTGGTCATTCTTGTCTATCTTTCAGTGATCCTTTTGCATATGGTTTTGATGTTGTGATGCTAAATGTTATTAGATCTTGTATAACCATTAAAACTTAACATTTCTTCAAATTTTTGAATAATTTCTTGTTTACGCACTCATTAAAGTGCTACGCATAACCATTTTTGGTGAAATATTAAACATAAATAGCATTTTTTCTGCAGATTCTAAATATGTAATTTTTATTTAAAAATATTGTATTTTCCAGTTTTTTTTCAAATTCTACTATGTCCTAACTCCTTAACTCAAAGAACATGATGTTAGTGTTTTTTCCATAACTTTTTCAATTCTTAATCGTTTAAAAAAAAATCTATGGTGCCAAGAAACTAACCTCTACATTCTATGAAAAAACCAATTTCATGATTATTTCATTAAGACCTTCAAAGGTTGCACCCACAAATGGCGTACCATTTTCGAGGAATGATCACTTAAATAATTATTAAAAAATAAAAATTACTAAATTCATTTTTGAAAAATAGCATTGCACTAGTACTATATGTTCTCTACATGCCTGCAAATGTTTGTAGCTCTAAACAATCATTTAGGCCCTCAAAGGTTGCACCCACAAAAACATATACCTTACCATTTGTGTAAAAAATAAAAAAGTTATTGTTAGAAAAAATTAAACTTGACATAGTAATAAAAAATTTCAATAAATAAAACTTATATATTCATAAATGTGATTCAATTTCCTACATTTCATTTTTTTAACTCAAAGCAATATATTTTGTGTAAGTATCTCAATTAAGTTGAGGGATGCATTATTTTTCAGTGTTATGTTGCATCTAACGTGCCAAAAGTAACCCATAAGTGTTTGTTTAATTTCAACATCTTTGCATTTATCTTGTTTGAAAAGTTTGATTTGGGATCAATAAATATGCAATTCACTTTATAATTTGTAGAACTTAATCGATTTAAAATAAACCCTCCTAGCTCTCTTAATCTAAGTGTTGGTAGATATTGTAGCAAATATAAATCTACAACATTCTCTATATTTTACTATAGGGTGGTGAGATATATTTGACATAAATACATCAATAATTTAAAAGTTTCCCTGAGATTTCTAAGCATTTTCTAAGAGTAAAGAGGGGAGGAAGAAATTAAAGAACCTCTTGAAGCCTTCCATTTGTAGATAATCCCCTTTCTTGAGCATCCATGGCCTTTTAGCCTCCATTAGAATCTTGAGTGCTAGTTCCTTATCTCTATATCTACCTCTATGAACTTAAAAAACCTTGAAAAACTTGAAATTTATATACCAAATCTTGAATTAAAAACTAGATTTAACACATAGATTCAAACTGCAAATTGGGGGGAAACTAGAACTGCGTCATATTGAAAATAAGAAGAGAGTGCTTACAATCCAATTGTGGAGGTGAATCCCTTGTCCTTTTATTTAAACCATCCTTCCGATCCATTCCATTGATCACCAAGAGATTGATAGGGAAAATAATCCTTTTAACCTTCAAATTATTTAGCATGCCTTTGCTTTCATTTTTCCGTGTTTTACTTCATCTCATAATCCTTTCTTATATAGCATTGGATTTTGTGCACGTAATTACTAACCATGGATGTGGGATTAATTGTTTTCATGAATTTTGATTATTTTCCTCAAAAACCCCACTTTACTGAGTTTTTTAGGAATTTCACTTGAATTTTGAGGATTTTAGGACAATTAGTACATATGACATGTGTTCTTTCCACTCCAAGTGTTGTGGAATATAGGTTTTGGCCCTTAAGTAGTATTGATCTTGACTTCTTTAGAGAAACCTTTGTCTTCACATAATTCTTCCTTTGCAAAATAAGTGATCTAATGAGAGATCAAATCTCTCAATTTGTTCCAAATTCTGATCTTTATGTTGTGGGAGAAAAGAAAGATATGTATTTAGACCATCATTCTCAAGGGTGTTAATTTGATTATTAATAGATGCTCCCTAATATGTGAGGTTTGAAGGTATTTTAAGGGTCGAAACACATTGATTTCAATATGATGCTCTTCACACTAATACTCTTTGTACTGATACTCTTCAGTGATCAAGGAAGGATGGTAAAGGATTTAGTTCATAAGTGCAGGAGTTGGAGTAACACCTGCAAGTCAAAAAAGGAAATTTCCCAAATATACAATATCTTCTTGAGGCAGGTATACCCATGTTCAACAGTAAACAATAATGTCCATGAACAATACATAGTGGATCCATGTCAAAAGTAAATGATTCAAAAATGTATATATGCACTTATGAAGAGTGCACACTATCCAGGTCTTCATGGTACTTTGACATTACAGTTTAATCTTGCACAAATCGAGAAGTGCATCGATGAGTGATATAACTGTCTTTCCCAATTTCTTCAATATAAACCAACAATAGTACAAGTTTATATCATGTGAATATATGAGCTAGTGTCAAGCATAACAAAAAACCATATGATTATCGGTCATTGATGTATACCATTAACATATGTGAGGAAACCCACCGATAATGATGATGGAATCCAAATTACTTGAGTAAAAATTAACAAGTGTGAATAGATTTTTTGATGTCGAACACTTGTAGAATCAAATAATCAGGGGTCATTGATGTATACCCACATTTATTTGTGAGGAAACGTTCCACTAATGATTTCAATATTCAAGGTACTCACTGGGGTTCGTAGATCCATTTCCTAGATGATGGTTTGACATCGATAGGAATATATTCGTCAAAAAAAGGGAATTAATGCATTCCACATCAACTGACACAAAACTAACATAAATAGGGTGATATCATTTGGTAGAGATGCGATATCCAACACTGTATACTAGCACAAGGAAGGCCGACATGATTGGTCAGGAATATTTGAGGAATGACCAACACTGGTTTGACTTCCCTTGAACACATTACATGATGAAAAATGGAAACTTGGAAAGATAAGACTTGAGTAACTAAATATCATGAAATCTATCAATTCCAAATGCAGTAACGAAATCCTCCATAGATTATGGGAAGGATAACTCATCAGTGGAGATCTACTCAAACTGTTGATACCGTTTCTTTTGAAAATTGTAATTGGTGTACTGACAATGGATACAAAATTATGTGTCATGTTCAAGGGTGACTAGGAATGGTTGTTTCCTCCATTTTAAAGATTCAATATGACACAATTCAAGTCTCCCCCTTTTTTGGATTTTTTTGTTTTTTTAATGTTTAGTACTTTTTTCATTTATTAGCTCAAAAAAATAATAAAGGATGCTATAGTGCATGGGAGGGAATGAGTGTTGCATGTTCATACTCTTTTTTTCAAGAGAATGGGTCAAGCCAAGAAAAAGATAAATATTGCAAATAATGGCCGAGCTAGTTGTGCACACTCTTATGAATGTTCCCTTAATGGGTTGTCTATGTGAAGTATAATTATGTGTCGATGGACACTGAAACAAAACCAAACAACTGCAATTATTCAATTTGGTATAATGACCAAGTATGAAAGAGGCAATGTAGTTTACTTCATGCTCATTCATGTGAAAACACCAAAGTAATAAATCACAGTGAATTGTGGTCTGTATTCAACTACTTGAATCAAATAGTTCTCACATGTATAGGTCAACTTAAATAGGAGAAATAGTTTATAAGAATCATTGAGAAAAACATGGCTACAAAGGCAGATACACAACATAAGCAATAAGCACGGAAGCAATAAGCACAAATGTTCATGCACATATTTTAAGAGATGCTTATGTAAACTTGTTGGCACAAACCTAGTCGCTAGGTTTTCCCACTCTGTCGACAGCCAAACCACAATGATATCCCTGACCACTAGCCTAGATAGGTTTTATCCTGTCCAACAACACCTGCAGAGCGGATGAGGTCTCACTCGAGATGTTCGAGGGAGAGCTTACATAACCAAGTTTCTGCAGAATAGGAAGGGACAATGTGGCATCAACTTAGCAACTCAATGCAACATTAATAGATCTATTTATTTAAGCACATACATCACAGTTATTCATTAGATTGCATCATTCCATTATAACTACAATAAACATACTGATATGCAAACATATACAGTAAAATAACATCATTTAAAGCAGGAAAACATCGCATCATAGGTCCATGTCGCACATTCACTTAACATTCATCATAGAGTGGTAGAAATAAATAAAACAGTAAAATAGAAAGACACAGTAATTCAAAACAACTTCTGCCTTGTCATATTACTTCTGCTCAAAATTCACAATTCACAGATAAACGAATCTGAGTCAGATACTCAAAGATATTCTTCTCCAAGCTCAGATTCTTCTCCTCTCAAAAAGATAGACCCCCCTTAATAATTATGATTCAACATCCATTTATAGCCTTGTGCCTTTACATTTGAGGTCTACTTAGACAAATTATAACTAGTTCTTAACTGATTCTACAAAATTATTACCAATATCCACAAAATATGGTCCAAAACAACAAAAGGTGACAAAATATAAAATATATTCTAATCTCCGCTTCGTGTGCCATTTTTCACTTGTGCGGTTTCTTTGATCTTGCGAAGCATCCGTGATGTTGCGCAAATAATGTATCCAAAACCCCTTGCAAACAAGCCCACAACACAATCTTATGGCTTGCCCTCGAGCCACTCTAGTTGGAAATGGTGTACTCATTGATATTGATATTGAAATCTTCATACTGCTAAGTAATTTATTTCACCTGTCCTCTGATCCTTTCAATGATCTCCTGGACTTCTTTCAGGTCATGGGTGACTAGGTGCTAGACCATATTCTCCATGATATCCTTTTTATCATCATGTGACACTTAGAGCACATAAATCGCTTTCATCGATTGTTGCACTCCAATCTCTTGGAATTCATCTAGCTATGTGTTGCATCGCTACTGCCTTTCTCTTGCCTTCGCTACTCGCTGCTGCAGATCCTTTAGATTCATTGCCTTGGTGATTTGCATCATAAATGGCATCGATTTCAGCGATGTCTTAGGGTCGCCAACTTCTCATCCACTTCTTGTAACTGTGCGGTCAGTTTCTCCAGCTACTCATCTTGCACTACGCTACCCCAAAAATGCAAAGTTGCATCTGTCACATTCTTGGCATCCTTCTCTAACTCATCAAGATTTGTTTCTAGCTCTTCTATCTCACCCTTTTGTGTTGTTATTTTCTCTGGTTCCATGGTTGGGTGCACCAGAGCCTCCAAAATACTTTTCTCGCTCCGTAACTTGAAAATAACGGCCTCGAGTCACTTTTCTCTAGACACCGCATCCAACTCTGCGGTACTCTCCAAAACATGCTGACAGGAATATGCAACCACCATATCCAACTCGAAGTGGCCATTAAAAAGATGTGCCTTCTCAACAATGAGGCGATCTGTTTCCTTCTTTATCTTTGTGATCTCCTTGGTAGTCTTCACTCATAATTCCTCTTGGGATTTTTTCAAAGCTTCGATATCTTGCGCTTTCTCTTCTAACAACTTCTCCTTTGCTTGTTGCAATTCCCCGACCTCCTTTTATGCTTTCTCCTCTTTCCCCTTCGACCGCAAGTATCAGTCACTGATATATTTTTACCTGTTTGTCAAATCCTAGTTGGCAACTCATTGCAAGTGTACCAACATCTGTGTGTACATCACATTGTTATCGAGCGATATATCCTGCAACTGGTGCAGGGACGTATTCAAATCCTCTCATCCAACATCAATCGCTGTCAAGGGAATTTGAACATTCCTGACCCGCGGCTCAATGTTGATTGACACTTACCTCAGTTTTGTGCTTACCTCAGTGAATCCATCTTATGTCTATTTCTTCATTTACTTCGTTTTCGCATACGTTGCATCATTAATGGCCTTGATGAGCTGGTTCAAATGCACCTCCATTGTTGACATAGTGCTACTGCTCGTAGCCTGGTCCATGCGCCTCTTTGTTCATAGTTCATTGAGTATGTGTCGTGATTTTGGGTCAGTAGGTGTCTTTGTCGATGATTATTCATCACATTGTTGGTCTTCTTTGTGCATGGGTTCATCAGGTGCATCCACTGGGGGTCCCATCGATAATTTTTCTACACTGATCGGTTCTCACCATTTTGTGGGCCAATCATTAATCATTTCCTCTACCTGCGCATCAGACACATTGTACCGCATTGAAAACCATTGCTTGTCGGTGTCCCTTCGTGCTTGAACATGAATAGCATGGGATCCAATTGCTAATAGTGCAATCCTTTGATATTTTTCCACGGATTCCTCTGACAGTCTTAGAATTTTTACTGCTACCACCTACAATGCTTCCCAGTAGATCCAAAACTATGTTGAATAGTCTATCAATCTCTCTGCTTCTCTTACCCACCATAAATTATGATATCTAGCACCCTTGCATACCTCTATCTCTTTGACATCCATGCCCTGGTAATCATCTGGCTCCATCCAAGCCACTAACGTGGTCAAAATGAAGAGCCAACTGTATGTGAATGGTCTTTCACCCTCCTATGCTGCCACTGTGTCATTCGCTAACTAGTTCATAAGAAAAAGGGACCAGTTCATTTGTATGCCTTGTGCACACAACTCAGCACATGCGACCACACATGAATTACATTGAACCGGACGGTTCTTCTTGACCACTTTATTGGCCAAAATACTTCCACTAATACATACTACATGGTCATTGATAATATCAATTTAGTATTCCCTCTCCTCGCGCTCTAGAGCATAGTTCTTCCTCAGTGTCACTGCCAACTTCTTGTCATTATCTTTATTGCAGAAATACTATGAAGGGTATGGCCCATCCTTGGGAATTTTTGTTATATATGAAATCAACCCCACCGTGACTTTAACTGGCTCATCTAACCACAAAAATCCTACCTGGAAGCATAACAAAATATTCTTCATGCATGCATTTACTTCAGTTGGTCACCCAAAGTGCGGCATGTTGATCAACCTGAGTAATCCAGCTCTAGCCAACCCACTTTCCCAGTCTTCTGGGATGCCCTCTATTGGCCCACCTCCGATCGCAACCATTGTCACATATGGTTCGCACACAACATCCTCTAGTGTGAGTAAGTCGTGGTCTTCATATTTCATTTGCATCAACGCAGGAAAAATATCAAAAGTGCATACCATCCCTTATGGTATCACCGACATCCTTATCTGATACTCTTATTTTCCGTGGGCTTCTTGGCTTTTGCACTTGGCTGACTAGGAGGTCTATATCCAGGGATTTCCTTAACAAACACCCCTTCTCGAGCTACAAAATCCAAAACTTTCAAGCTCGATGGCCCTATCTATACAGTGTCCTCTCCTTGCACCCTTGAAAACGTTATGGTCTATCTTTTCTGTGGTGCTGGATAGCTTGGATTTTTCCCTTTTCTCTTCCTCTTTGGCACCGACGACAATCCAATTTGCACACTAGCTACTTCTACCACAATTGTTACTGGTCTGATATGTGAATCTCACTCACTTGAAATCTCTACACTATCTGGGTTACTCTGTATGCCACACCAATTCCCTTCGATACTCAATAGCCACTCACCCTTTCTAGAATTAGCAACTTACTCAATCCTCTCAAACTCACTTTGCAATTTGCTCTATAACTCTACAATGTTGCAACCAAACTCGACTCTACATAATGGTGTCTTCTGACCACGTCGAGCTTCCCTTTTATAGCACCAAATAAAATCATACTCATCATTACTAAATCAACGCAATCATCATGACCAAATCATGCATTAACTACCCGAATCCATGGTCGATTCTTCCAACCCAACGGTCTGATCTGCCATCAATAAACGTCACTTCCACAAGTTCCATCGGTTAACTACTTTTAAATGTATTCATTTATTACTGATTTGACATTTGTGCGAAACCTTGCGATTTTCGTAGCATGAAATATTAACTGCACTACTGAATCCTACTCTTGTGCATACACCTCCTCTTGGTGTGTCTTCCATTCATCCATCCTCCTATCTACTCTTTTTTTTTCATTGCACGGTGCCTCAAGCATCGTGCAGTTCTGGGCCCGTCCTATAGGGCTTCATCCTGCTACCATTTACTAGCTTTGGCACCAACGCTCCATCTAACTGCTCTAGTTGAACTGCACCTCCTAAAGTAATTGAATTAAGAAGATATTGACCTAAGCAGTTAATCTGTAACTTACCTAGATTCTTCAAGAACTTGCAGTCATGCAAAATCACCAAATATCCTTGCTGAAATTATTTGTTCTTTATGTGGCAATAATGCCAAGATTTCTTTGGATCCTTCTCGACACGCTAGTGGAATCATGTAATAAAGCGATCCTCCTTGAGATGCATCAACTGCTCCATACACGCATCGAGCACTGCTTCATCATCCATACCCATCGCTACGGCAATGCGCAAACTCAGAACAATGTACTCCATAGGTATGCTGACCTCTTGTCCATATACAAATTTGAACGGATTTTTCCCTGTCAATCTCTTACAAGTGGTGCTATATGCCCATAAACTACTGAAATATTTAGGTCCCAGTCATCATGACTTGCATTACATACCTTTGTAAGTGCATGCTCCAATATTTTGTTGAATGGATCCACTGTCCTATTCTCCTATGGATAATGTGGTGTACTTTTCTTACGTTATAGCTGTATATATTCCATCAGTGCGATTGATCAAGTGATTCCCTTCGTCGCTCATCAATATCCTTGGACATCCAAACCGTGCCACAATGTTGTCAAATAGGAACCTCGCTGCTATTGCAGCTGTACAATCTAGACTGGTGAAGCCTCCAACCATCTTATTTAATAGTCTGTCGATGTAATGAAGTACCATGCACCATTTTTATTCTCAGGTGGGTTGATTGGTCCCACAAAATCCACGGCCCATTTATCAAATGGTTGCAATGTCACCCGAGGTACTAGCAGCATCTCATCTCACCTTGATGGTTTTCGAGTTCATTGACAGACATAACAACTCCATGCATAGTTTTCCACATCATTATGCAGACTAGGCCACCAAATCCCTACGCGAAGAACCTTTCTCGCAGTGGCATGTCCTCCATAGTGTCCACCAGGAAATCCCAGATGGGCCTCTTCTAAAATCTACCCTTGTTCATGTGGTAGGACACATCATCACAAAATATCATCTGGTCCTAGTTTATATAGCTTTCCAACGATCAAGTGGAAATCCAAGGACTTCACCACCAACTGCTTCTTTTAACTTATTGTGAAATCTTCTGGTGCTCTTCCTATCACTAGAAACTGAATTATTTGGTCATAATAATCATCTATCATGTGGAATATGAACAACTGCGAATCTGGCTATCCATCATCAATATTTGTTCGCTCTTTGCCTGTCTCAATTCTGGATAAATGATCAAGGCCGAAATTTAAGTGACCCGGCTTCACAATTATCTCAAAATCAAGTTCTTGAAAGAGAAGTAGCCAACGACATATATTCCCCCCCATCACAGGATTATTGACTAGGTACTTCAAAGTAAAATGGTCTGTAAACATATTAAAATGACCACCCAATAGTTAATTCCTAAACTTTTGTAGCACATATACCATCGCTAGACCTTCTCTCTTTGTGGTTGTATAGTTCTTCTCTGCAGATGACAACTTCCAACTACCGAAAGCAATCGGGTGATCTAGATATCCTTCTCCTAATTACGCAAGCACCACTCCCTGTGCAATAGATGATGCATCTACGTGAACATGGAACTCCTTGTCTCAATCTGGAAAATCTAGTATCAGTGCAGAAGCCATCTTGGATTTCAGTGTGTCAAAACTTCCTTGACACTCTTGACTCCATACAAATGCTACATCTTTCTTCAACAAATTTTCCATTGGTGATGTGATCACGTCGTATCCACATATGACCTTGCGATAATACCCTTTGTGCCCGAACGTCGATATGAGCATCTTTACATTTGTAGGTGATGTTAAGCTCAATATCAATGCAATCTTTGCAGGGTTAACCAACAGTCCTTGTTTGCAAACAATGTGACCTAACAACATCTCGAAAGGTGGGCATAAAATAAAATTATTGGAATCCAATGCGATCTGATGCCGTCGACATCTATCCAGCATGAGCCACAGGTTTTCCAAGTTGTCTCTAATCAACCAATAAACTGTCCAGTCATCCATATAAACCTACAAAAAATTCTGAATGAAATATTTGAATGTAGTGAAAACAACCCAGGAAAATATCGCAAGTGTAATCTTCAATCCAAAAGGCATCACAGTGTACTGAAAACAACCCCATTCAGTAACAAATGTTGTTTTGTGCTGATCCTCTTTTGCGATCCTTATCTGGTGATAATGAGAAAATACGTTTGTGAATGAATACATCTCCTGACCTCCTACTCCTTCCAGGACTTCATTAGTAAATGGTGTTGGAAATGGATCATCCATACACGCATCATTCAATTTTCTTAGGTCAATGCAGATCCAAACCTCACCCATTTTCTTGTCTTGGACAACCATCAAATTGGTCCATTTTGATTCTTCAACTGGTTCATTTATTCCAGCGTCCAACATCCTATCAAGTTCATCTTTGACCCTCTCCTTGTATCATGGATTCAAACAATACGGGTGCTACCTTATTGATTTTGCATTGAGTTTCAATGAGATCTTTATTAGTCCTAAATCTTCCCGTATCCCCTTCATCTCAAAAAACTTCGTAGGAAACATATCTTGGAATTCATGCAACAATTCTGTAATCTTTTCCATTGTTTCTTCATCCCAGTATTCTCCAACACTTGTAAACTTTGGGTTATCTTCTATCCCAATGTTGACCTTTGTTATCTTCAGTGGTTGGTTCATTGGATCTGTCGACACATCCGATGCTGCGACATCCCGACTTCCTTCCATTTCCAAAATGTTGATATTCCATAGATCATCATCATTTGGATCACTTGAATCATTATAACAGCCCACCATCAATTGCATGTGACAATGCACATGTGGATCCACTGAGTATGCAACTGACACCACCTTCATGATAGAGTCGCAGATAAGCTGTAGCACATTGTGAACATCCAAATTGGCATCCGCAAAACTAAAAGTGTCATTAAAGAAAATTGTTAGCTCTTCCCAAGTGGTGATCTCTCTATGCAACTTATTGGATACATACCAATATTGTGGAATTTCATCCAATGTGTGGACAAAGGAATGGACCCACTCATCCTTTGGTCGTGATGCCCACAAAGTATGACACTCAATCAAATGATCACCGGGACTATTCCATCCATCATACCTCCCAGTATGGTACACCTTAGCATATCCAAAGCAAATTGTCATCAATATTCGACACTATGACCATCTAGTGATCGACTTCTTATGGTTCTCCCACCATCGTGCTGAGGTAGCCTTCAGTGCTTCCTCGAATGCTAGCAACCATTGTGGTTCTGACACCTTATCTTCGAATTCAACAAGAAACTTAGATATCTCAGGAAGTCCTTCATAAATTGGCAATTCAATGGTCTTGGTCACAACGTGACATAGTGACCACATAATCAAGCAGCACTTCTGTAGTGACACTTCATGCAAGCGGTTCTGCCAGTTCTCTAAAGCATCATCAGAGTCAGAGGACACAGAGCTAACACTATGCCAACCAAGTTCCCCATTAGCATTTAGATGTATATAATCTTCTAAAAAATTATAAGCATGATCGCATCCTCTAACAACTTCATCTGTCACTGGCTCAATATATCTTCTCCCTTCATTTTGATCCATTGGAGTGATGACTTTGATGTCTTGATTCTCAAATTTTATCATGTGCTTCTTAAACTTGATCACTGCCATACTGTCGTTGGTGCATCTGATCCCCAGCAGTGTAGGATATGAGCCTCCACCATCAACAACATCAATTACGTCAAAATCATCATAGGTATTCATACCTTCCACTTCCACAACAAGGTCTGAAACTCTCCCAAACAACATTACTCTGCCCTGGTTGGCCAGTCGCAGCTATACAGGGGACCAACTCAGCTTCGAGCTCTACTTCTTTTTCCATGTCTGCCTTGTTAGAATATTAACATCTGAGTCAAGATCCAGGATGACTAAATACACCTCATAGTCCCTGATTTTATTGTTCATGCACATTTCCTTCCCCATCTTTTTCTTATGCAGAGAATCCACCGTAGAATCCTTTCGTCCCTTGGTCGGTTGATGTAATAGATTATCAATGTCAACAAGAGCATCAATATCTCTCGCCAATGAAAATAAACTCTCAAAAAAATGCTGCAAGGTACCATGTTGTCCCAATGGTCCTACCTCCAAAGTGGAATCAAAAGCAGTAGGCATTTTGTACATAGGTAACTTACTGTATTTTCTGCGCATCTCGTCCCGTGCTTCAAAGAATGTGCCTTTCTCCTCGTTGACATCAAATTGCACTTTATTCTTTCTAGCTAATTGAACCTATGGAATCAGACTATCTTCTCCATTTTTTTCACCTACGTGAGTGATGACAGCGATGTCAACATCCCACATTCTAGGATCCACTGAGATCGTCGCAACCGTCGATCCTTGATTCTGGTTCAATGGTGGATTCACCAGTTGATTATTTTTTTGAGTTGTATTCTAGTTCTAAGTTGGAATTTGGTTCTGAAATGGAATTTGTTTATGATTCTGACTCTGCAACTGGTTCAGGACTTGATTATGTTTCTGCAACTGATGCTGATTCTGCAACTGATTCTGGCTCTGTAACTGTGGAACATTTCCTTCCTGCCATCTCGTGATCAACTAAGGCATTTCTCAACAGTTTGATCAATCATGGTACAATATGTGCATGTGCACTGCAATTGTGGGAAATGTCTCTAGTAGTGCCCAAGTACACCACAATTGTAGCATTGGACAGGTCTGTGACCTCTTCCTCCTCCTCAACCAAAGCCTCCTCCTTGTCCTCAGAATCCTCCATAGAATCCTCCTTGTTGTTGGTACCGCAGCTGAGAAAATTGCTGCTGCATGGGATTTGGCTGCTATTGAACATACTATGCTGAATGAACATATTGTGGTTGCTGCGGTGCCATTTGCATATGATTATACTACGGCTGTGGCGCAAACTGTTGTTGCGGATGTTGTGGTATAAACTACATCTACGGTGGTGGTACGTACTATGGTTTAGGTGATGGTTGCACCGTCTATGGCTATGGCGCCTGTATCACCTGGTGATCCTCTCCCTTCACATAATACGAGGCGTATCTTTTCTTCTGGAGTAAGATGTATGCGCGACAATATTTATCTTCATTCCCGATAGATTGAAAAATGGAGTAGTATAGGTTTTCCAACTTTGTCACCATCTTCTGCATGTATCCACATTCCTCATGTCGATTCCCATATACTTGACAAATGCAGCACCATGGTACAATGCCACAACTTAAAGGGTTCGATGCCCCTGGAAATAGATGGTTTCAGAAATATGGGCAAGTATCCTTGCTATGTCCATCTGTGCAACATCGAGTGCACCGGAGATCCTCGTATTGTTCCTTTCCCTTATTAATGTATTGTAACTGAAGTGTCAATTTTTCCAACTGTGTCTGAATTTGGTTCATACCAATTGCATTTTATCCAACGGGTGGAGCTTCTAGCTTCATGGAAATATCTAGAGCCTCGCTCTGTGTCGCGATCTTATGCTGCATAAGCGGTAGTCTGATATGGGTTAACAACACTGCAATGAACCATTCCTTATGCTAAATTTCTATCATCTCAAAACTGACTCTTTCCATATGTGTCTTGAATCTTTGATCAAAATCCCAAATAGTCTCATTGGGATACTACTTAATTTCCTCCATTTCTGTAATGTACTACGCTTCAGACTTCAGTTTATGAATTCTTCAATAATTCCTTTCTTGACTTCTACCAGTGTCTTCACTGGAGTCCTCGTAGGAACTTGTAAAAATTTCATGTAAAAATCCAGTTCACAGCCCCACAGGGTTGTCAGCGATTGGCCCTTCTTAACATCATCATCCATAGCTTGTCTTACAATCCATACTGCTTCACAGAGGAACTAGTATTGTTTTGGATCCTCAATCTCGTTCCCATGGAACAAGGGTAACTTCACCCTATCGTCATCCATTCTTGGCCTTCTTCCTATAGATGATGATCTATTGCTACTATTAGAGTGTTGCTGGCACATCGGACAAGTCGATGTTGTACTTTCATTTATTCTTGATTGTGACATAGTACAAGGAGGCATGGGTACATTGCTGCCAGGGGTTTATCTTACCTCTACCGTGGGCATAGTCTGGGTCTATTCATTCTTGTTTTCTATGTGGGGTCACTTCATCTAGTGTGGTCTTCCTTCACGGTCTTGCATTTATATCACATCATGACCTTCTCCTATCCTCTACCTCTTCTCATGTCGAAACCTTTCTCCTCCTCTTCTAATACCACTTTCTTCCTCAGCTTCCCTCTCAGTCTCGTCGTAACTTGCACCCATCTACCCTAAATCATTCCATTTGTCTTCCCCCCCTTCTTCACGGTATCTACAACCCTTGGACACCATATTTCTACTACTCGAGGTGCATCTTCAATATGCCTTTTTCAAAGACCAGCATCTTAATTGACAATTGTAATAACAATAAGAACCTACCTTTTGGTCCGTTGAATAATTCCCTTTCTGCTTTGCTATAGGACTTAGTAGTATCAACCGAAAAATCGGTGATAGAGCCTTCTAATATGTTGTCCAACCAGAATTCAATAGCCCACGACGCTTTGTTGCCAGTTTCCTACAACTCCCGGATCAATTCCCGGGTCCAGGATGTTAGCTCACTTCATTGGAAATTGGTCATGCAATAGGTAAACCGCGCCAACCACTTGTACAGGATGATCGAGAATTCAGAGAAAAATTGCCTGTGTGGACCATCGTGTATGTATCTTTCCAACCACTTATTTTTTGTCAATCCAGGGTTTTGGTTTTCTATCTCAGCAAAATATCGCAGCTTCTGGTCGAACCAGTCTTGAATTTTTGGTCTCGTCGGATGCGACAACATGTCCTCCCTTCAGTGACAACAAGATCCTGACAACAAAACCATTTGTTGGTACAATCCCAGCCAATAAAACCTAGTCGACAAGGGTTCCCACTTTGTCAATAGCCAAACCATCGTGATCTCCCTAAGCACTGGCCCAAACATGTTTTACCCTATATAGCAACACCCCTGAGAGTGGATGAGGTCTCACCTGAGATGTTCGAGGGAGAGCTTACGGAACCAATTTTTTGCAGAATAGGAAGGGACAATGTGGCATCAACTTAATAGCTCAGCGCAACATTAACATATATATTATGCCTTATCCATGGACCCATATTAGAGGGCCACCCCTAGTACTATGCTGATGTCCCAAATCCAACATAGTCGACGGTTAGTCGATCCGAGCCATGACCATCATTGTATGGCATGTTGAAGCCCACCTCCTACAAGATCTAAGGGACACCTGTTGAATCCCTACCCGGGGCATAGAATGGAAATCATCCATCAAAGTGGGGTTCTAGTCGGTCATGAAAGGGTGTTTAAGGAGGTTCCATGTGGACATGCTATCCACATGTTCACGGTCTAGGAATTTGCAAAGATGACCCCTATGTGTAAAAAATTGACATTCCCTTATTAAGAAAAACCTTAGTTTCTGAAATTGACCTAAAAAGGGATCCCTTGTCTATGGAACCAGAGTAGAGGGCCACCCTTATGACTATCCCAATCTGCTAAATCCAATGGAGTCGACAGTTCATCGATCCGAGCCACGGTCATCATTATATGGCACATTAAAGCCCATCTCCTACAAGTTTTCAAGGACACCTGTTGAATCCCTACCCAGGGCATAGAATGGAAACCGTGCAACAAAAATGGGTTTAAGTGGGTCATGCAAGTTTGTTTATGTAGGTTCCATGTGGGATCTCTAGCCACATGTTCACGATTGAGGAATATGAGAAGATGACCCCTATGTGCAAAAATTTGACATTTCCTTACTGAGCAAACTATGGTTTCTATGGTTTAGAATGAAATTTATGGTTTATGGTGCAAACAAGACTTACTAGGATTGGCTATAGGGTTTGTAAGCTAGGATTGGAAATTATTATTAGGATAGGATTACCACTCCTTAATTACACGGCTCTCGTGGAGAAACAAATTATCAGATTCAAGGAGATAATTATCGGATTCAAGGATATGTCCTTATAAGATCAAACACAAGGTTCAAGGAAAATGCAATAGACATATCCCAGATAGAGTGGTAGATAATTGTCTTGGGCTATACAGCATGAGTCATGTAAGTATAAATATAATACAACAAATCCATGATGAAGCTCAAGTGCAATTTATCAAGTTGTAGAAGTTTATTCAATTTATCAATCTATCAAGCGCGCAATCTATCAAGATTTAAATAATCAATGAGACCATGAAACCAAAATATATGACTGCCACATACCTAAATACCTACCTATGGTCATTCAAATACACCATCGGGATCACCTCTAATCTCAACGGTATCCTTTATCCTCTCGTGCTCATAGTAAGGAAACAAGTATCGTGGCTTTGATGAGTTCTTTCCTGGCATTGTTTACAGTTGGAGGTTTGTGCCAATAACTAAGTTTGTATAATGGTATACAATTTGACCTGGTCTATAATATTCAAATACATAACCTTTTTTCTTTCGTGCATGGGAAACCTGTGTCAAATATTCTCCTTTGATAACCATCGACCCAATTGGAAAATCATTGCCCTCGGAGTCGCTTAATGAGACAATGAAGGTTTTCTTCGCATCCAAGAAACGTGCCAGCCAGTAGTTAGTGTGTCATTAATTGCCTCTCGAGGAACCACTACGTATATGTGCCCTTCATAAAATAAAGTGCAGACCTAGGAGTTAGCTAACTAAACACAACTAGTCGTCAAACATTTAAAATTTATCAACATAATAGTCGAGCTTGGTTGTATGAGATCTGAAATGTGGTCGTAGTAATGTGAAATACTACTGGACCTCCTCCAACTGGGATAATTATGCAGTTATTTTTTGATCAATGGAGAGTGATACACGATCCTAGTTTTCAACCCAGTCTGTGGATTCAAAGTTTTTACATTCACCACTGCTACCTGGATAACGAAAACAAAAGAGTTTCCTTGTCCACAATTCAACTATAGCATTATCTGACATTCTAACTGAATGGAATGCACGAGTTCCTTGGAGGGTCTTGAACTCATATAGGTGTGATTGATTTACATCGACCACCTCCAAAAATATCTATGTACATGTTCTTTTTTATATTATTGGTATTCATTCCTTCTATCTCCTTGCCCCATCACTGAAGAACACCAGGCAACAATCGTATTTGCATCTCAGATGAGAGAAATAGTTGTGAATTTCATATCTTGCTTATGTAATGCAGTCTTGATGCATGGGCCTGCTCCATCATGTTCCCATTTTCCATGTTCGGTCTCAAAATAGTTCCAAATATGTGGCACCTTGTGCCTCTTGTGGAGAATACACAACCATTGGAAGACACATGAATTTTTGAAGTTCCTTGAAAAACCATCAGACCAAATCCAATGTTGTGCCATCTATATATTGCTATCCTCCAGGTGATTGTAGAACAATTGAAAGTTGTGTTGTACAAAATCCAAGTCATGACACCTGTCATAACTCATGCAAAAGTGATACTCCCCCATCTGCCCCATGTCTATAAGTGATATGGACCATTATGTTGACCTGGTCTGAGTGATAATATTGACTCTGAATCTTGTTTTGTGGTTGAAGAGTGTAGTTTTCCACAAAATCGACCACTAATAATATAGTTTCAATAGGAAATGTATCCTTTCATGTTCTAAACTGCTCATCTTTCCAGCGAGCTACATGTACATCCTTTACATACTGTTGTGTCTTTTTAAATAATTCCTCCATGAAGTTGCAAACCAATACCTGGTAGATCAATAATAAAGATGTACAGATCAATACTTTGTTACATATATGAAGTATCAATACATGAAGAAAAAAATATTATTCAGGAACTCATTACTAACCTGATAGGTGACCAATTGTATTGTCTTTCATTCCCTCCACTGATATCATACGTGAAATATTTGAATGACTCCAAGCTCACTTCATGTCTCCCAAGTTCATACTCATCGGTGACATGTATGCATTTGTCCAAAAATTCCATTCCACCACACATTGGGCATGTCCCATGTACGCAAGGCCTTTGATCAAATGTGCAACATTCTATTCTTCTACACAAAATGCATTTGAACATGAGCTTCATGTCCTTCCATGTCTTCATGTCAGTCAGATGGTGGAAATTGGAAATCCTCTTGGGTGGTATGAATAACATTGTATTCTTTGAGCATACGTTTGACATTCAATGTCTCTCTAACTTTGTCACTTGTATGCCCACATCCAATTAAATCTACAAAGTTTTCAGGTGGTCTTGATGTGCACCTACGTTTTACTCCTTTATCAGTGCCATGCAATGCTCATTCTTCTACTAATATGGAACCGAAGGCCCCTCGAGCGAATGCTTTTGTCTTTCTTGATGTGGATTCGTAGGAAGAATTGTGGTATCCTCAAAAACCGGAATTGGTTGAGTTTCCATAGAGCGTCTTCGATTGGTTATGTCATTTCTTTTCTTTTCTCTAATTTATTCAAGGATTTCATTCAGTATGCTCTTCCTTGCTGATTTTCTTTCTCAATTGCATGAGTTTCCCATCACCACAATGATCAATGATATATGGTATATTTCTTTCTCAATTATGTCTAAATACTAAAATTAAGGGGAAGATTGGGAGGAAGGTTTCCTTTTCTAGCTCCCCAATGGTACTCTTCAATGGGAGACTCCCCAAGCTTGGTTTCTTTCTTGCTCAATTGTGTCTAGATACTCAAGTTAGGGGGAATATTGGGAAGAATGATTCCTTTGCTAGCTCCTCAATTTCAAGAAAAACAATGGTAGAGATGCTCTATGGTGCTCCTCAATGGGAAATTCCCCAAGCTTGGTTTGTTTCTTTCTCAATTGTGTCTACATACTCCACCACAATGACCAAGTTAATGTTTCCTTTGCTAGCTCCTCAATTGCAAGAAAAATAATGGTGGAGATAATCTATGGTGCTCCTCAATCAAAAATTCCCCAAGATTGGTTTCTTCCTTTCTCAATTGTGTCTACATACTCCACTATAATGACCAAGTTAATGTTTCCTTTTCTAGCTCCTCAATTGCAAGAAAAACAATGGTGGAGATGCTCTATGGTGCTCCTCAATGGGAAATTTCCCAAGCTTGGTTTTTTCTTGCTCAATTGTGTCTACATACTCCACCATAATGACCAAGTTAATGTTTCCATTGCTAGATCCTCAATTGCAAGAAAAACAATGGTGGAGATGCTCTATGGTGCTCCTCAATGGGAGATTACTCAAGCTTGGTTTCTTCCTTACTCAATTAATTCTTTATTTCTTTCCCCTCAATGTATACCATGCTCCAAGCAATACTTAGACACTTGTGATGGAGATGATTGATGTCAAAATAAAAATTTTGTGTGATAATATGGTGAAGAAGAGAATGAACACACTATCTACAACCTGAAATTACGTGTGGACTGTGAAACCTGCATGAAATATGATAGAGTCTTTCTAGGATAGGGACTGTTGTTGTTTATACTAAGACAAAAATGCACAGGCGTTATTGTTAACAAAAATGGGAGCGCATTTTACTCGAATAGAATTTATGATCATTTAAGAAGGCATTTGCCTGACTAAGGGATCATTCAATGTTTAGGGGGAATTAATAAGCACTCCCTTAGTCTTAGTGCATTAACACCCCCCTCTCTTCAACCTAACTATATTGTTTTAAAACTCAAGGGATGTGTGTGTGTGTGTGAAAGAGATAGGTTAGGGGGTGTTAGTGGTAAGGGGAGACATAGGGATGTGTGTGTGTGTGTGTCAGAGAGATAGGTTAGGGGATGTTAGAGGTAAGGGGAGACATAGGGATGTGTGTGTGTGTGTCTAAGAGATAGGTTAGGGGGTGTTAGTTTTAAGGGGAGACATAGGGATGTGTGTGTGTGTGCCAGAGAGATAGGTTAGGGGGTTCTAGTGGTAAGGGGATATGTAGGGATGTGTGTGTGTGTGTGTGTGTGTGTCAGAGAGATAGGATAGTGGGTGTTAGTGGTAAGGGGAGACATAGGGATGTGTGTGTGTGCCAAAGAGATAGATTAGGGTCTATTAGTGGTAAGGGAGACATAAGGATGTGTGTGTGTGTGCTAAAGAGATAGGTTAGGGGGTGTTAGTGGTAAGGGGAGACATAGTGATGTGTGTGTGTGTGTCAAAGAGATATGTAAGGGGGTTCTAGTTGTAAGGGGAGACATAGGGATGTGTGTGTGTGTGTCAGAGAGACAGGTTAGGGGGTGCTAGTAGTAAAGAGAGACATAGGGATGTGTGTGTGTGTGTTAGATAGATAGGTTAGGGGATGTTAATGGTAAGGGGAGACATAGGGATGTGTCTATGTGTGTGTCAGATAGAGACACAAAGATAG
>LPNX010681584.1:242951-265877 GCA_001517045.1 Pseudotsuga menziesii | reverse complement strand
AGAGAGAGAGAGAGAGAGAGAGGGAAGTTTAGGGGTTTGGATGGGGAGGGGGGAGGTGCTAAGTGATTACGGATAGAACAATAGGAGGGTGTTTAAGAGTTAAAGGAAGAAAGAAAGGGTTATGGGTTTAGGGGTGGGGAGTAGGGGACATACAAGCATTAGTGGTAAGGGAGGACATCAGCATGTGAGAGAGAGCAAGAATGAATGGGGTGGTGGGGTATTAGGAAGAGAGAGGAGGGGGGTAGAAGGTAGGGCTGGTAGGAGGAGGAGGGATTAGAGGTAGGGAGAGGAGGAGGGGGGGTTAGTAAGAGTTAACGAGAAGAGGGGAGTTGGGGGGGGCATAAAATAATAAAAGTATTAGCATAATTGACAAAAAAATCACTCATTGTAGTATTTAAAAACACGTGCACATTGTGCTTCAATAAAGTGCACTCCTATTTTTCATCAATACAATGCACATGCGTTATGATTCAATTAAACATGTACTCGTGTTTCTTTAAGATAACGAGCATGTGTTTTGTTTAAATTAAAAAATGTATTCCCTCCAAATGATAAGGTTGAGCCTCCACCCATGTCGGCATGTCATTCTTATGCCTATGTGTCTGCTTCGAACTTTGCTTTGGATTCAACATGCATATGCCTTGGAGTATGATAAACCATGGCTAATTGAGCATTATATCAAAATTTTCAATATTCTTATGCTTATACATTGGTTACAGTATGCTGCACACCTCCATTTTTTATGAAATTTTAGAAACATATATGATTTTTTTGCAAATTCCAAATATGTAAAATTTAAGAAAATTATATAATTTTTTTCTTATTTATCTTATGTCATCACTCAACTCATAAAACACACTATTAGTGTTACGCCCATATCTCTTTCATTTCTCAACCATTTTGAAAACAAATTGTATAGTGCACTAAATAACACCGAACTCTACATGCTATAAAAAAACCCATTTTCAAATAATTGCATTAAGAGATTCAAACATTGCACCCACAATTGACATATCATTTTCTAGGTTTGATCACTTAGATAATTAAAAAAAATTAAAATATTATTTTTTATTATTGGAAAAATAGTCCTGCACTAGTACTATATGTTCTCTATATGTCTACCAGTTTTCGTAAGTTTATTCCATTATTTAGTCACTCAAAGGTTGCATAAAAAAAAACATATACCTTATAATTTGTCAAAAAAATAAAAAGTGTTTGTTAAAAAATCTCTAACTTTAGATAGTTAAGAAAATTTTCAATAGAAAAAAATTATATATTTGGAAACGTCATTCAATTTCCTACATTTCTTGTTTTTACTCATTGCAAGATTCATAGTGTAAGTGTCTCAAAATATCCATTTAAGTTGATGGATGCATGTTTTTCCATTTTCTATTGCATCTAACGCATCAAAAGAGACCCTCATCAGCTTGCACACACCCATTAGAAATAATTATTTCTAGTTTACAGTGTGAACCATATTTGTGTTGTCATTATTGATATATATATACAATCTATAACAAAAAAACAATTGTCTTGATATTACAATAAATCTATCAATGAGTTTGCTTTGAATTATTTATATTGCTATGATTTGCTATGAAGAGTTTTACTTGAACTAAGCATTAAATTGTTGGTCTTGTCCCTTTTCATGCTTCCTTTACAATATTTTTTCAGGATGATTTATGGACTTAAATAACATGGTCGCATACAAAAGATAGAGAAGTTAAGTTTGAGATGAAATACAATAATTTACATTATTCTATTTGTAGAGTCGTGAATGATATTAGGTCAACTCAATGTCAAAGTGTCCACAACCATGGTTATTGCAATTTTTTTCAATGCATGAGAGTGTAAAATGGTGCACCCCCCTCTCTATCTCACCTATTAGTTTTATGGGAGGATGGTTTGGGGAGAGGAGGATTTTCTTAATAGGGGTTGAATGATGACGAGACAAGTGTTTGCATCATATTTTTCCTAATTACAACCTAAAAATCACAAGTAAAAATAACAAAAATCATGTTTGGTAGGTAAAACTAGATTTTTAAGGAAAACATGAACCTTTCCATCGATATTCTTTGAATAAAGTGTCATACCAATCGCTAGGGATGTGTGCTTATAGGAGGATAAACCAGTGTAAGTGGCCAAGATTCAAACACATTTTGATGGTTAAAGATAATAATAATAATAAAAAGCGAAAATGTAAATATAGTTTAGGAATCAACATGTTACAACATATTACCTTGTCAAATGTAGAATTATTAAAGAGCCTTATATAGAGAAAAATGGATATTATGTTGTTTCCTTGATCTTATAAAATGCATTAACATTGTCCCTAGAGTCAATTTATGTAAAACACAGTTGAATAAATTTCCATACCTCCCATGCTCCATGATTATGCTTCATAGAAAGGTAATTGTTACGATGCAATGTAATAATAAGTGTTCAATGAATATTACTTGTAATATTGGTGTTAAGCAATGATTCCTCATTTATCCCATCCTTTTTGATATCTACATGAATAGAATTGAGAAATATTTACAAAAGGGAAGAATTAGTACTTAACATGTTGTTAAACGTATTTCCCTTTTCCTTCTTCTCTTTCTTCTTCTTTTTGAGAAAATGATTTAGCTCTACAGTTGGTTTTCTCTACAATATCTCATATTTATCATAAATTTTCCACCTAAATCATATGTATGGGGAACCCATACATCTCTTATATATTGATGATATTATTCTCATTACAAAAATACAATTTCCAACATACCAAGATACTCTAGACAATATTTTTCCCTTGTTCCATGCCATTGAAATTTTTTCCTAGAGGAACTTAATCATGAAATTCAAAGTTAGTTCAACTAGATATAAATTCAAAATTAGTTCAACTAGTTATAGTTCAAATTTTAAAATTTAAATTCTGGGGGAATGTGAGATATGAAAAAAGGTAATCAAAGGCCAAATTTGAAAGGGTCTCATAAAGACATTCCTAGTATTTAAATTGAGATGAAAGGGATCTAATTAATCCTTCAACTAACACAACAACAATTATTTAACAAAAAACTCATCCTCAACTTCCATTGCATCCACAATATATGAATTCTCACTCTTGGTATAAGAATGGAAATAATTGATCTTATATGTTCTCATAAACTCTCTTACATTTACATTTTGAACAAAATTAAATTGAGAAAGACAAAACGTGTAAATGAATGAGAAAATATTAAAAATAACTTCACTACAACTTTTAATTTTTTATTATTTAAGTTGTATTTTTATTTCATATATCTATACACAGAGTTCCACCACATAAATGATTCAATAAAATGGGCCACATGGAACCTTCAACTACAAATTGCACTCCATGTTTATACATAATCTTCATGATGGTATCTCAATTTTATATGTATGTTTAGTAATCAATATGATAAATTCAAATACTATGACACTTGGTCAAAGTTCATAGTCAAGATATTTCTTGGAAATATAACTTGCAAGCATTGGTAAGAGTTCTTGTTGACCAAGAGATTATGTAACTATGAACTATGATATATAGTTTTCCAAAGTATATTTGTTTGGTCAAAATTTGATAGAGGAGGCTTGGTCAAAAGAAACTCAACCTAACAAGAACTATGATCGAAAGGAACTATGTTATCAAGAAATTTGGTTGATAAAGGAGCTATGACCTTAGGAAATTCCTTAAGAAATATGACCATCAAAGGAAAATTTTGAGGTAAAAGTTACTAGGCCACAAAAGTTACCTAAAGATATCACTGCTAAGACTAATGCTAGGACATTAACTCTAAATGATGAAGGAAAAAGAGGGTTATCGTTCATGAATGTTCATATGGGTCATACTTCCTTCCTTGAATTTCTTATTGCGTAGAGTTTGTGGCTGTCATATTTCCTTTGTCAATTTTATTGCCATTTATTCATGTCGATCAAAAATTATTTTGGTCTTTAAGGTCCTTCATCAAAGTTCCTATCAATTAGAGTTCTTGTTGGTCAGATTTCTTGTCGATCATAGTTCCTTTGTCAAAGTTCTTATCAATTAGTTCTTATATTTATCAGAGTTCCTATCAATATAGCTCCTTTGATTTAATGAATGTGTATAGAATCCACAAGGTAATTGCTTGAAAAAATTGGATATAAATTAAGGTGCAACTTCATAGTCTTGAGAAGATATTTGATAAGGGAAAAGGAACTCCAATAAAGCAATAGATAAAATAGATAAAATATAAATTACAATTGAGATTAGTCAACATGATCCCATTTCCAAGGAAAATTTTTATGACTAGTTTCACCACTACATTTTTCTACAATTTCTTATTGTCTACCAACATGAGCTTTGATGTCAACACATCAAAAAATGGAGAATTTCATTGTCAATATATCTCCATCTTAAGTAGGTTGAATTTTCCTCTTCTTTGTTTTTTGTTTCACTTCTGACATTTTGTGACCATGTGGCAAAGTGTCGAAGAAATATTTTTGTCACACAATGTCAATATTTTGAATCTCCACCCATATACTTTTCACCCATCATGGTGGCCTATATACATTTCACCCATCATGGTGGCCTTATTTCATTATGAGAATCAACTCTTTTTGACACAACATTATTCTTCCAACCACTTGTCAATATTATTGTCGAAGGTACTTAATCTTTTTTTATTCTTAATAGTTATTAATGAGTCAATTCAATTCCTCAAATTTTTAACAAAAATATTTTTTTAACTCACAATTAAAATTAACAAAGTTATTGAATTAAATTTCATTTTAATAATGATTAACTATACTTATAATAACCAAATAGAAACACATTTATAACTTTAAGCAATCTATCAATCAAAATCCCCTTAAATAGATAATGTTTAATATTAAGAANTATATATAGATATATATATATAATAATGAAAATTTCTATTTTTTTATTGAATATTGTTTAATTTACATTTGATAATCAAATAACAAAAAATATAACATGCATTGAATTGATTAAAGTTTCATCTTATTATATAATAATATAAGATATATGTGAATTATAATCAATATAACATATAAAATGACATAATTAATAAAATATCAACTTGAATATGTAAAGAAAAATATTCATACAAAAATTGATCTTAATATGACATGGATAATATATTTCATATAAATTACAAGCCTCTCCCAAAACCAATATTAATTTATTGAATATTTAATTATTTGTTTATTTAAGTTTGAATCTCATAAAGAGAGCATCTTTTTAACATACAATTACTTCAGTTATCAAGTGTCTATATTTTAGATTTGAAATATTTTATTCTAAATATACAACGATCTAAATATGTCAGAGGCCCTACTACAGACATGGTTTGATGTTGAAATCAGGCTAGACAATGGGGCAAAGGACAGCGACAGCAGCTGGAGTCAAAGTTTGCCTGAGACGATTCGTCGTCCGGGTGAAATCCTCGACTAGATATACTATTCCAATCTTTAAATAGGGAAGGTACACCATGGATTTTGGGTGTAACACAAATATTAATTAAATGTTGCCAAAAATTTGATAGAGAAAAAGAGGTTGTTCACTTAAATGATTAATGGTTCTATAAAGAAGCTAATAACATTGATTTAGATGTTTTTATATGGATGGAAAGATCCATACTGAGTACATTATACATAATCCAAAACCGGTCCAAGGGTCTCTAGAAAAGAAGTGTTCCCTAAGTATGTCTAAGTGGAAACAAGTTGGCACCATGAGAGTTGTCAATGGCAAGAAGCGAAGGGTTGGAAATTCCTTGGAACTACCATAATGACATTCTTGGATGTATAATGAATTTGTTTATACAATGTTTAGTTTTGTTGTTCCTTTGGTTAATTTATATTCTAGATAGACATCAATTGGATTGATATATTGAAGGTATTCCTCTGGGTATTATGTGAGTTATCTATTGTGTATATATTTAACTGCTCTAAGCCAAAAAAAAGGGCCTTGGATATTGTTGAGAAATAGCTAATTCATAAATATGGTCACTATAGCATGCAAGGAAACTGTAAAAGTTGTGGGAGTAAGGATGAGCATACTAAGAGGTAATTTGTTGTGTATTCTATAAATCAATTGATTCACCACTAAGAAATTGGTAGTTAGTTTATCTCTTAACCAAAAATATTTAGAGGATGTTTTCCAAGAGTTTGAATTGGGATAAGGAAGTCATTAATTGAATTTTTATTAGTGAATGAATAGTTATATATTGTTTCCTTCATGCATCTTAAAAGTTAGATATTTGTTTCACGAAATGCATGGAAGAATGTAATCTTCTATGTTAATTTTGGATATCTTATCATGCATTATTTTGGTTGTTTATGTTGCAATTCAAATAGTTTCATGACTCTTTAGCATTGGAAAGTCTTTGGAAAATTTCCTAAACAAGCAATCTTATGCTTATAATATGATTGGTAACTTTTAAATTTATCATATGATTCTTGAGGTGTGATGGGAAGGTCATTAATTGATGCATTTAGTTAAGATTTTAAGTTTGGGAGGTTCTCATTTGATTTATGGTTCTAAACATAAAAGTAAAGTTTATAGACCCAAATTCAATGAGCACAAAAGTTCCATAGAACATTGTTATGTGGGTCGTTTGGTTGTTATATTTATAGATGTGAAATTATTTTGGGTTTCCATTTATCTATTATGTTGAATGCTATCATCAACCAATTAATGGTATACATAACTAAAAATTACAACTCCTAAACAAAGGATGTGGAAGTGATTTGTTTTTCTATTTGAAATTATATTATAAATTTAAGTTCTCCATGAAGAGATAACTACTAGTATGCATAATTAGAAAGTAAAAATCTTAAACACAAGATGTAGAAGTGACATGCATAGTGATGGTTGCATCTCATATAGGCTAGTGGAAGTGATATAAGTTCCAACATCAAACGATTTGAAATTTGAAATTAAGTATATTACTATTTGAAGTTTTAAATCAAGAAGTGAGTTTAACCTCCTCTTGTCAAATTTCTATAATAGTCTTGATTTCACATACAAACTAATTTGCATGATACATTTTTTAATCAAAGTAAAGACATTGATTTGGCAAAATGTCATAGAATTTATAAGAGTCAAGGTTCAGCTTATGGATCACCATGGAATATAATTAGAATTAATTTATTCTAGTCTAGTATTGATGAAATGATAGGATGTTGAATTTGAAAAATAAATTTGGTTTTCATTTTATTTAAAATTCATAAAAAAATTTATAATATATTTTTTTAATTTAATATTTTGTAACTAATAATATTTTGTTATTTTATTTTATTAATATGTATAATATGAAAATATGATTACCATTTTTTTAATTATAGTTTAATCTTATTTTCATATTTAAGAACAGAATATATTTTTAGTAAAATTAATACTTCAAAATAAAATCTTATTTAAAAAATATTATTCCCTTAAAAACTATTACCAATCTTCACCACTTGAGAATTTCTTTTTTTTTTTTATTTTAGAATTTTCATTTTAAATAATAAAAAATAGCCCTTCACTTTTGTTAAATAAAATCTTATTTAACAAAATTATTTCCTTAAAATCTATTACCAATCTTAATGTCTTGAGATTTTGCTTTTTATAATTTATAATTTATAGTTTTGAATAATAAAAAATAGCCCTTTACTTTTGTAATGTTGAAGTTGAAATTTATTTTCATAATGATTTTCAAATTCTCATTTCAAAATGGTTAAGTTCCGTCTGGTTAAAATTAATAAGGCGATGTTACATTTCTTCATAGGGTTAATGTAAGGAAGGTTTAGCCAATTAAACCCAGTTAAAACTAAAATAAAAATAGTAAGAGTTGGATAAAAAGAGCCAGTCAAATTCCCATTGCTGAAAATACCATTTATTAAGAACATAATATCAATAGATTGATACCATTTATTAAAAACATAGTATTCTGAAACACCTAACGGATATAACGAAATCTGTCTTATTGCTATTTAATAAGTCTGTAACCAAAACTTTGCTGCAAATGCCTAAATCTGTAAATCGTACTTGATTCAAAATAAGAGATTGATAAAATGTAACAATAATTCAAAGTTTATCTATGAAAAACCTAAAGCAAAGAAAGTATTAATTAATACTATAATTGATGTCATGGGACATATCCTACACCTTCTCTGTATATCATATGCTTGCCGTGACCAACCTTCCACAAGTAGGCACACATAACCCATATCCAGATACACCCATTAATAGTAAGGGTAATGCCATGGAAATTTCTTGAAAATTTAACGAGATTTATACCATACCATTGATATTATATGTAGCATAATAGGAAACTTTGGATTTGGGAAGGCAATGATTAGAAGATAACACTGCAGAAACCATAAATAGCATCCATACTACAAACAACAATAGATTACCATTTGATAATCTTCATTGTAATAATTTCTTTTTCAAACGAAGAATAGACTCCAAGGAACAAAATGATAATTAGAATCAATCAGTGCAGATAGATAGCTGAAGCTTGGTAGATTTTATAGATAAAGAAGGAGGGGTGAAAAAATTAAGGAAAACTGTGTACCAGATCAAAAGCACCAAATGTTTATTTGAACTCTTACCGACTATTGTATCAGTGGGTATCAGATATTTGATGTACAGGGTAACATTTCTTCTTGTAGTCAAAACCAGGAAAATTCGACTTTAGCAGGAGTTTCAAATAAACTTCTAAGGCATGAATCTTGGTAAAACCACATGGTACATTCGAAGAAACTAAGTGAGACTGGTGTTGAATGCATTGGCACCTGGATCTAGCAGAGCCCTTCGCTATCTGGTGGAGATCTATCACCTTGGAAGCTATGTTTGATGGAGATTCATTGTGTTGAAGAAGCCACCAATATTTCTGAAGCGCAGGTATTTAAAAATTCAAAATTCAAATGTCTGTCTTGAAACATTGAATTTGAAGTTACTTGTATTGGCCACCGAATCTCACGAGTCACGATGCCATGGATGCATGATATGCATAGAGCTCATGATATATGTTATGCATGATCATATAAGACGATGATGGTGAACAGGCCAGGAAGATATTGCCGAGAAATTCGATGTACACCAACAAATCAGGTACGTCAGGGTGGCCAAATGATGGGACAGAGGACAGTGTGTCAGCGACAGCAGCTGGAGCCAAAGTTTGCTGGAGACGATTCGCCATCCGGCCGAAATCATCGACTAGATAGACTAATCCTCTATATATATATATATATATATATATATATATATATATATAACTCATTCTTTCGCATTAAGATGAGGAGTTCTAATTTTGATATTTGAATATTAAACCTTAGATTATCTTATTTTAATAAGTAAAGGTCAATGGGAGTAATTATAGTCTATATATTCATAATTAATTACCTTCATAAGGGCATAGCATTCGTATAGTTTTGGATTATAATTTGAAGTAATTTATTTGATTAAATTTGTTAATACATTATGTGTAGCCTGGGTGAAACAAGGGCATAGCCCAATACCATTATGATTTTGTACATTAAACTACAATTACATATGCAAAAACTTTGTGTGAAGAGTTAAATGTAACGTTTAACCTGTGTTAAATATTAAGGATTAAAGATAATATGTACTTTATTTGAAGAAGTATCGCTTAAAAGTATAAGAATCAATTATCAACTCTACCTTGAGATTGTTAAGGTGCAAATCTGGTGAATTGTATATTTGTTTAAAGAACTAGGAATGTGACCCTTTAATGATCAAAATCCTAATAGATGGCTAATGACTAAGTTAATGGCTGATGACTAAATCTATACATTTTCTAACTAAAAGAGGATAGAAGTCTAGCAAAATTATATATGTACTAACTTATGAACTTATGATTAAAGTGAAGAGATCCTGAATTACTTTAGAAGGTAATGTTGATGTTTAAATGAATTCTTTACAATAAAGTTAAATAATATTTTGTAAACATTCTTTATGAAAGATACTTTGGGGAAAATAAAAATTGAATTGCAGTAGTTGCGTTGCATATTTGTAACCTTCTTTGTTGCATAAAATAATAAAAATATTAACCATTCTTGGTGGACATAGCCCCTCGTTAAGGTGAACCACGTATATTGATGCCTCTCTCTTTTAGTTTTGTATTTTATGTGTTTTATTTTTGTGAAGTCACCCAAGTTAATTCTCTATAATTCTTACATGTTTTAAAGAATACTCACTTTCTTACTTGTACATAATGAATGAAGCATGGATAATGTTATCTAATATAAAAGTTAAAACTTTACACACATGAAGAATACAGTTGTTATGTTATAAGAAAAACTAAATTAATAGTGTTGTCTTATCATGAATGAAACTTTACAATATGCATAAATGTTTGTTAGTAAGATCATAGAATAATCTTTTACGATAATGATATATTTACTTTCCTTTGTAGAGGTTTAAGAATTGATATGGAACACACTTAATTGTAATGCCATGTAAATCTTTGAGACTAACTTTTTGTTGTTGTTGAGATGAAAATGTTGTAAATTTGTTTTAACCCCATATTCCAAAATGATAAAGAGGAAATTGGGTTTGTTACAAATGGTATTAGAGTAGGTTTACAACACTTAGACCTAATGGACTCATATGGATACATGGATGTTGTGAACTATGTGATTTGAATACGAGATTTTATGATTATTTTAGTGGCATGCAAGCTATAGAAAGAATATTGGTTTAATGTTAAGATCATCAAGGTACATGAACTAGTTCACTTAGATATATGTGCTTGAATGCATGAAGCTTGTTGCATAAACTGAAAAGAAGGAATAAATGCATGAAGAGTGAAGTTTGTATGAAGATAGATAGTGTGATATGTTGATTTTATTATATTTGCAAGTGAGAAAAAGCATATATGACCATGCTAATAGTAGTTGTGATTGGTGAACCTATGTGAAAACATGTTTATTCTATACATAATGTAGAGTAAGTGCATGTATATGTTTAAATTGATGAAAAAATTACTTGAAAGGTTAAGTGCGTGGTACTTGTACATCGGGTCAAAAGATGTTGAAGATAAGCAATGATGAATTAAAATGAGTCGTAACACAAACAATCTAATGTAAATTCAAGCTTATAGAAAACATAGTACAAATTTTGGATTAAGGTTCAAGTAAGTGAAAAGTAATTACAACTAAGTGGTCAACAAAGAAATGCATTGATATTATACAAAGTACATATTGTTACATCAAAAGTTTATGAGCATTCAAACTAGGAACTCGTTAATATATATTATAGGTTTCCCTATGAGATTATGATGCAACTAATTTTTGGCAAGAAATTATGAGTAAAGAATACATGTGCACATGATTGTAAAAAACACTGGGTCAGTGCAAGAATATGAGGGACCTTTTAGATGCAATCCTAGTTTTCAAAAACACGATCACGTTAAGAAAAAATACAATGTGTTTCTGCTACATAGCACTTACTATGGTTCAACCCGAGCTTGACATGTCATGGGACATGTAGGATAAGAAACCATATCACATATGCGTTATATAACTACAAAACCGCTCATGATCTATAGTTATAAAATGCGTACGCGATTTGGAAAACAAAAAATAATTTATATACACAGGCCCGAAACCCGCGACCTATTTTACCTATCAGGAACGCGAAAACGGGGGCCATTTGGAGCATTTTGAAGCAAGTTAAGTGTGTGGGATTGTTGGAGGAGCTGATTTAGTTGGAGGGGAGGAGATTCCACTGGTGAATTATCATCCAACAAGGTAATTCAATCACCCAAAGCATTCTTTTTTGTCAATTTTTAACCTATAATTTTGTTTTTTTTTTAAATAATCAACCCAACAACTCCCAAGCTAATGTTTGATGGATTAAAACTAAAAGAGGCTATAAGAATAAAAAACACCATGTCTAATAGATATTCAATGTTCCAAAAGGCTAGAAATATATAAAACTAACACAAGTATAGAGTGTGTGTGGAAGGAGGCTAAAATTATAAGCCAAGGGTTTTAACAATTAAAAAAACAATATATATCTACATTCAAATTAAAGACAAAGAAAGATAGAAATCCCACATCATAATGAGATTGAGAGGCATAAACAAAAATGAACAAAAATACTATAAGAGAGAGACAAAATTACTAATGAGTAGGGTTCTAAACAACACATATCTCATAATTCTCCACAATATGCAAGAGAGAGTAATGGACAAGCTAGCTTATGTTCCAATTACAATAGAAGCCCTAGATATTACACACCAATTGGTAGAACTAACATAAAAATACGGTATAAGGCACAAGGTGTAAGAAACCCATGTTAGCAAACACAAGAACACGAATTCTGCTTCTTTTATCCTATAAACATAATAAATAAAATTAGAAGCATGTGAGACCCTAGGTCTCCCTAAGATCCCTAGATCTAGCAAAGACATAAATGACTTTACTCAAACAGTCTATGCCCCTGCATCACTAGGTTTATCAACCATTTTTTAAAATAGCAAAAACAATGGGTAATATATTTCTACATGTCGAGTCTCTAAGCTCATCTACAACCAATTGTAGTCCAGTCTACAAATTCTCCATTTTCCATGTAACTTTTGGTTGGTTTCCATGGTTATACAACAATGGAAATGGTGAACACCCATGAACTACCTAGAGTGCGTCGTGAAAGTGTTCCCAACCATGATTGAGTCAATTATATTTAGAGGATATGGTGGCAGCCCCGTATCACCCCTTTTCTTGCCTCGCATGTCCTAATAGTCCCGTGCCCCTTTCTTTTACATATCCAAGGGATGTAAAGGCCAAAACATGTCAAAATAGCACTCCTAAATTCAAAGAAGTTTAAACCCAAGTGTGCATGGAAAAGTCACCAATGAGGGTGAAGAAGTGCCTTAACTTCTAGAAAGAAGTTGAACGAAACTCACTATTTAATTGTTAAATGTTTAATTTTAAGTTTTAAATGTATGTAAGTGAATGCCATTAAATTGCTTGTAACTTGAGTTTTCCTTAATTTACATTTTCAATTTTGAAGAGATGTCATTATATACCATGTATATGTTTCTAATGATTTCCTTATTGATTTTTTTATTGCAGTTGTGCCTATGGACACCAATGCTGAAATACTGATTGAGCTTTCCCAGTTGAGAGGTCTCAGTACTGCTTTTAGTGGTGGTGATAGGATTCAACATTCACTTACATCCACTTTGGATGAAATTGTTGAGACTATTACATTGTCAAGCAACATACTATATGATATTACATCATATAGAGAAAGAAAAAGACAAGAGTACACTAATGGGCTTCGCTATAGTGCAATAAAAAAGTTGAAAATTACCAAAGAGCATATATTTTCATTGTTTAGGGACCCTCGCATGGGGTAAATCCCAAATGCAAATAGGCCACATATCTCTATCGAGTGGTGCACATATCAACCATTTGTTGATAACTAGATGGACAGATGGTATATGGTTTTTGATATGCCACCACGCAACAACAAGGAAATCCCCTTGTATTTCCTTCGGAAGATGTATGAAGATTTCGTGATGGGTAAACATGTAAACTATTTTGATATATTGGCGTTTTAGGGGATCAGTGGGGGGATTCCCTAAAACTGACCCAATGCCAGGCTTCGAGACGTTGATTTCCCTATCCCTGCACCTCGCAGGCAGTTTCCTGGGCCAGATGCCCCACCTATACATCATGTTATTCCACAGACACACGATGCATTTTTTAGTTTGGCACGGGCTGTTGTTCGCCAGAGCACTATGGTTCAACATATGGGTGAGGAAGGGACATTTGTCCCTGGTGTGGTACATACACTAGGTCATCATGGTGCAGGACCATCTTCTAGTGTAGTACCACCCACTAGTGCAGTACCCCCATCTACTGCAGGACCATCTACTAGTGCAGCACCATCAGCACATTCCCATCCTACTTTTGAGCCTCACGAGTGCACATCGTGTGGTCGTCGATGCTATGGTATTTCGTCAAATGTTGTCTTCAGTGGGTTTTTGAGTGGTGTATGTATATGGTTAATTGTAATAAATTCTTCATTTATTTTCCTCTTTGCACACATATGTATAGTTTGAGCTAATATATTAATTTTGTGAACTTGCAGTTGATACTTTATGCTGGCAGCAATGCCCCAGAGTTTCATGTTCCACACTCTACAGAGGGGCATGACATTCCATCCACTGATCCCTTGGTTGGTGGAGAGATTCCTATAGCACCCATTATCGTATCTCACACCGAGGTAAGCATTTTAAAATTTCAGTTTTTTAATACTTGTTAATTTGTTAATTTTCACATAATGTACATGTTAGTTCACTAATGTTATATACGGTCTAATATTTACAATTATTAAACTTCCAGATGCCAGATCCTTCATGGGGGAAAGCAGTGATGGAGGTAGGATCCATGGTCATATCGACCAAGGAAATATCTGGGCATGGCATTCCATCCACTGATCCCTTGGATGATGGAGAGATTCATATAGCACCCATTGTCGTATCTCACACTGGGGTAAACATTTTAAAAATGTCAGTTTTTTAATACTTATTAATTTGTTAATTTCCACACATTGTACATGTTAGTTCACTAATGCTATCTATGGTCTAATATTTATAATTATTAAACAGGAAGATGCCAGATCCTTCACAGGGGAAAGCAGTGATGGAGGTAAACATTTTAAACATTTAAAAAATGTCATTTTTTAAATACATGTATGTTCGTTGAATCATGCATGTCTAACTACATGAACTCTTGTTGACTATAGGCACCAACCGAAACACTTGGACCATTTCCTGGAGTTGTATCTCCTCATAGGCAATATGTGAACAAGGTTCAAGTGTATATTAGACGTCCTACTCCTATAAAGAGTCAAGTTGTCCATGACCATGGAGATACTGATACCATGGTAATTTGTATATCGTTCGATGATATTTGTTGGTTAACTTGAAATCAATTACATAAAATGTTTTGTTAATGTTTGATTTACATGTTTACTGCATCAGGAGCTAGAGTTTACTATTGAAAACCTTGCAGGGATGGTTGATGCAGCAGTCAGTGCTGCATCTACAATGGAAACAAGTCACACAGAGGTACAACTATTTCAACATGATCGTTACATAGTTTATTATTGTTGGTGTATGTTTATTCATGCATGTCTAACTATTTCAACATTTGGTGATTGTAGCCACCAGCAGCAAGAGTTATTGATGTAGTAGTCAATGTGGTATCTACAATAACAACAAGCCACATAGAGGTACAACTATTTGAACATGATCTAGACATAGTGTGTTATTGTTGTCTATTGTTATTCATGCACATTTCTAACTATTTCAATATTTGGTGATTGTAGCCACCACCACCACCACCAGTTCCTTCCCCCTTTGGTTCGACCATGGATGTGACCATCCTTCATGTTCAACCAACAGCTCCATTTGCTACACAATAAATACAATCCCCTTTGTCACAGTATCTCACTGAGGTGAGATGTCCATTAATGACCAATTGTTTCATGCAATGTCCATTAACATTTTGATAATTTTTTAGTTAGTTTAGATATGGTATTTTATTGAGCTAATGTATTAGTACATAGTTAGTTGAATTTAACAATTGATATTTAATTTGCGGGATCTAGAGATGCACACCGGTCCTAGAGTTGTGCCTACAGGATCAACCTCGAGAAAGAACAAGAGGAAGCTTGAGTTTTGATGTGTCTTATGGGATATGTACATTTCGATACATGTACATGTGGCTTGGATAGTTTTGGATACATGTACATGTGGCTTGGATAGTCTTGGATAGTTGTGGAGACACATGTACTTTTGGATACTTTTGGATATATATGTACTTTTGGAGACATGTACATTGACATTTCAGTTATAAATGAATGATACATTTCACTTTGAATTTGTTCTTTGGTTTCCACATGTTCTTGTGTCAATCTATTGTATTGATTTGTGGGGATTATCTGTTACTTATGAATGCACTATGTCAAAAGAAAAAACTATTATATTTAAAGGTTTCAATGATATCAATACATGCACACTAAAGTCAAAGTTCTTGCTCATGTAATTTAATAAATATTAGTGCAATACAATGTATTTCAAGGTTTCAATGAACTCACTACTTGCACACCAATTGGATATATCTAATTAAAAATTGTGAGTTTGGATTCATTAAATTACAAGTTAAGTCAATGCTCAAGTGTAATTTAATAAAACTAAGCGCAATACATGCTTCACATTTCATCAACAACCAACAACACTATTCAACAAACCTCATGCACCCAATGACTAATCACTCAGAATTAAAGGAACTACAACAGAATCCAAAGACTGAGAACCAATTTCGTGAATCAACATGATTTGAAGCATAAGTCCACCAGATTTGAAAAAGTTCAGTTCGACATTAGATTGATTCTTAATTGAGTTGTGACAGTAAGATAAGATTAGGGTTAGGATTAGGGTTTCCTTGGTAGGGTTATGGTTATGGGCCATGCATGTTAAACAATAAACCCTAGTTAGGGATAGGTTTTTCCAAGTTTGGCCTTTGTTGGCATGAAATGCATTGTCCAGCTTTGGCCCTCATTGGAGTGACTGTATTGTCCCCTACTAAGTGAAACCCTAGCTTCAGAAACCACCGTAGACGGACGTCACCGGGAAATGGATAGGAGGGAGAGGCACCCCGCTAGCTAAAATCCCACGTCACGAATCCAATGGAATTGACGGTTCATCAATCGGAGGCCCGAGCATCGATATATGGGGAGTTGTAGATCACCTCTAGATACCATTTAAGGATACCTAGTAGACTTGTGCCTAGTGCACCAAAAACCTCACGGAGCTGCAATTTTGAATTCCGTCAAATCCTGCTAGCGTGTTTGGGCATGGGAAATATGGAAACACCAACCACATCCCCACCATCCGTGGCTTTCCAGATTTGTCCCTCATTGGTGTGACTGCATTGTCCCCTACTGAGCGAAACCCTAGCTTTAGAAACCACCATAGGCAGAGGTCATCGGGCAATGGAAAAGAGGGAGAGGCCCCACCCTAGCTAAAATCCCATACCATGAATCCAACGGAATTGATGTTTTGTCGATCAGAGGCCCAAGCATTGATATATGGTGAGTTGTAGGTCACCTCCAAATACCATTCATGGACACCTGGTGGACTTGGGCCCGATGTGCAAAAACCTCATAGAGCGGCAATTTTGAATTCTGTCAACTCCTGCTAGAGTGTTTGGACATGGGAAATATGGCAACGTCAACTGCATCCCCACCATCTCTGGCTTTCCAGCTTTGGCCCTCATTGGCGTGACTGCATTGTCCCCTACTGAGAGAAACCCTAGCTTCAGAAACCACCATAGACAGAGGTCATTCGGCAATGGATAGGAGGGAGAGCCCCCCCTAGCTAAAATCCCATGTCATGAATCCAACGGAATCAATGATTCATCGATCAAAGGCTTGAGCATCGATATATGGCGAGTTGTAGGTCACCTCCAGATACCATTCAAGGACACCTGGTGGACTTGGGCTCGGTGCACAAAAAACCTCACAGAGCGACAATTTTGAATTCCGTCAACTCTTGCTAGCGTGTTTGGGCATGGGAAATATGGCAACACCAACCGCATCCCCACCATTCGTGGCTTTACATATTTGGCCCTCATTGGCATGACTGCATTGTCCCCTACTGAGCGAAACCCTAGCTTCAGAAACCACCATAGACAGAGTTCATCGGGAAATGGACAGGAGGTAGAGGCCCCCCCCTAGCTAAAATCCCACACCACGAATCCAACGGAATCGTCGGTTCATCAATCGAAGGCCCGAGCATCGATCTATGGCGAGTTGCAGGTCACCTCTAGATACCGTTCAGGGACACCTGGTGGACTTGGGCCCGGTGCACAAAAAAACTCACGGAGACACAATTTTGAATTATGTCAACTCCTGCTAGCATGTTTAGGCATGGAAAATATGGAAACGCCAACCGCATCCCCATCGTCTATGGCTTTCTGTGCATCAACGACTTAATGTTACTTTTGAGTTGTCGAGCTATCATTACTAGTATGTTGTTTTGTTTTAGGATTTTTATAATACATGATCATTGAGAAACATGAGGAAATTAGTTTATTGTTATCTTTTAATTGGAAATTAAACTCCTTAATAAAATCATATCTTTTAATTGAAAATTAAAATATCACAATTTCAATTACACCAATGACCCAACATGTCAGCCTCCCAAAATTTTCTATTATGCATTACATGAAACATTAACCTTCGAAAGCATGAGAGGTTCCAAATTTTGTTTGTTTATTAAGTTTATCAATTAATATCTTCACATGCATGATCTTTATCTACTTCACATGAATAATGTTAGCGCATGTTACTTTTGAATACTTCATATGCATAATGTTGAAGCATGTTACTTTTGAGTTGTTTGTGTCAATATTAGTAGGTTATTTTCTTCCACTTTCAATGTTCAAAAAAACATAATCAACTAAAAACAAAGTTAAATAAATATCTTATTATCTTTTATTATCTTTTAAGTAGAAATTAAACTTCTCAATAAATAAAAAGGAGATGAAATTCCAACACTACTAGGCACTACCCCTTTGGCAATGGACATGCGGGTATAAGAGGTAAGTTGTCAAGAAGGAAATTATACAAGGCTTAAAACATAAGTTTATCATTGCGGCATCTTGTTTCCATCATCCTAGTTGTATATATTGGCTGAAAACATTGACAATATTACCTACTTGAAAAATTAGGGTTTTAGTCCTGTAAGAGAGCCTACAAAGAACTTTGATAGGTATGACCTACAAAGGTACATGTATGTATTCTAATGTTATGTATATCATGTGAATGAGACTTTGAAATGTTCATATGATTGATATATATGGTTTATTGATCATATGTAAAATTTGGCATGTTCATTAACTTGACATACAAGAGAACTTTTGGCATATTTATAAACAACATTATGGAAAATTTCGCATATCAAGAACACAAAATTGACATATTCATAAGAAACATACAAGGGGAAATTAAAATTATGATACATACCTCATCATGCTAGATCCCACTTATTATCATAAAACCAAGCCCTCTGGATCATATCTTATAATGATGGTCTCCATTAGTCTCTCGTGCTCTGTATCCGGTAAGAGGTAGCATACCTTCGATGAATTTCGGCTAGGCATTGTTCGTACCTGGAGGTTTGTACCAATGATTAAGTTGGTAAAGTGATACACATTTGCACCTGGTTTGTAATCCCTGTAAACATATCCACCCTTATTTCTTTCATTGTTGTCATGTGTAAGGTATTCACCTTTAACAACCATAGACCCAATGGAGAATTGGTTGTTTTCATCATCAATCATGGACATAATGAGGGTTTGCTTTCCCTCTATACAACGTGCCAACCAGTAATCACCACCCCATTCACTATATTTTGAGGCATCCACTGCGTATATGTGTCCTGCATAGTATGATTGTAGGTATATGATCAAATATTTTTCGTGTGATACAAGGCCATTAATGTGAATTTCAAGACTACGTAAATTTTACAAAAAAATGTTAAGGAAATGCATCATACCAAGTTGTACAAGGTCTGATAGATGATCAAAATCTATAGAAATAGATGATTGGTCTTCTTCCAACGGATTCAACTCAACAATTGCACGTTGATCAAGTGGAAGTGATATGTGATTCCATCCATCAACCCAATCCAATGATTCACACAAATCCCAGTCACCATCACAACAAGGCAGGCAAAAACAAGCGAGTTTTCTGGTCCAAATTTCAAATACCGGGTCATCAGAACTTCGAAGCGAATGAAAGCCACAAGTCCCAGGAACAGTCTTGCATTCCCATGCATGTGAACAATCTATTTCTACCACCTCCCAAAAAAATCTCTCTACATGTCTCTTTCTTGTGGATTCTACTCGCATAGTTGATTCCTCTCCCATTACTAACGTGCACCACCTGACTATAGATTGAGCATTTCGAATAGTAGATATTGTAGATAATTTCAATTCCTCTCTTCATAGGGCTGTTTGGACACATGCTCTCCTTTACCATGCCCAGTCTCAAAATAGTTCCCCATATGTGGAACTTTGCAGTTTTTATATAGTGAACACAACCATTGAAATATGCGTGCATTTTTTAACTGACCAGCACATCCATCAGACCAAATCCAGTGTCGATCCATTTGTATGTTCCTTCCCTTCAAATGATCATAGAACATGATGAAGCAATGATGTACATAGTGGAAGTCATGGCACCTATCATCACTTATGTAGAAGTGATATTCCTTTAGAATTTCTCTTTGCTCTTCACTGCTATTTGGGCCATGCCTATATATGATATGCACCATCAAGGAAACCTGCTTAGAGTGATAATATTGAATTTGGATCTCATTTTGAGGTTGCAGAGTGTAGTTCTCGGCAAAATCAACAACTGCAAGTATAGTACCATGAGGAACTGTATCTCTGCATATTCTAAAATTCTCATCCAGCCATCGTGCCAAGTGGACATGCTGAACATATTGATGTGTCTTTTCAATAAATTCCTTGACGAAGACACTAACTTGTACCCGTTGATACAAAATGATCTCAATATCAGGTTTTTTTTTTAAGTGAGGAATGAAATGCAACTGTTCATACATAAATTTATAGATAAATGCATGTACCTGAGATGTCACCAATTGTATTTTTTTGCTTTCTTTCCCTGGGACTATTTCATAGTTGATATATTTGAAACTTTTCATGTCTATAACCATATTCCCAAATTCATTGTCTCTAGTCTCGTGCATACATTAGCTCAATAATGCCATTCCAACATAGTTGGAGAAAGTTCCATCCAAACAGGATTTTGCATAGTAAGTTTGCCCCTCAAGCCTATTGCACATGATACTATGAATGAATTCTCTTGATGAGGTCGGAGGTATTGTCAAGGAGCAATCCTGCACATGGTTAGTATGCAACACACGATGAATGTACAAAAAATTTTCATAGTAATATTCATAATCTACATGGTATCTACAACAACAAGTGTTAAGAAGAGTATTTATTCTAACATACCAGGGCTTACATTTCTCAAAAGATATTTGCCCCAAATTCAATTGTCTATGTTCATTCCTAAATTTCACGTATAGTTATGTCTGTGTTATATCAAGAAGATCCTTAATATGTGGTTCAAGGTCCTTTGAACCCCTTCTCAGTTTTAGTACATCCTTCCAGTTTGAAGAAGGCCTTGTGTGATCATGCCAAAAACTCTGCACTAGTCCCTTTACTGCATCAACTAGCTTCATGTCACGACGTGGCAACCGACCAATAAAGGCCCAAAAATCTGTCTGGGTGGTTGTGTCAAGATGTTCTCTTCTAATAGAATACCTACAGAGAAATTTTACATTCAAATTAACTAGTTTAGATGTAGGCCTCAGAAAATGAAGGACCCTGGTGTTCTTATTTACAATTGCTTGTGACAACACACGACGAGCCGCATTGCAGTCCTTTGACCGTGTGTTCTTACCAATTTTACCAAAGGCATCTACTAAGCTTTTAACTATATGAGAACTTGGTCCAGAAGTCTTTATCATCTTTATCCCTGACGATTTCCTAACAATATTCATGCCCCTAGATTTTAACAATGATAAAAATAATCTACATTTATCTCCATCACATTTAGAAACAAAATATTTATTTAGTATCTGTTGAGTTTGATAAGCAATACTACGTTTAGATAGCGTACCTTCAATGGAATTGAGGAGTCCTTCATCAACTTGTATATGCTTCGGAGTTCTTCGACGTGTGCTTTCTAATGGAGGTAAGGGGGTTGGATTTCTATTATCTAGTGCATCAACAATACGCTCTGGCGTTTCAGTAGCAACTTGTTGTCCTTCATTCTCTTCTTGGTTGTTGGATGGTGGAAGTCCAACATCCTCATCGATGGTCTGGATAATATTTTCTTCTTTAACACTAGGCTCCATGTCCAACGCCTCTTCAACAGTAGGATCCATGTACAACACCTCTTCATGAGCTTCGTCTTGAGATGGTAACTTATCACTTTGACTTGATGTGGGATTTGAAACATCCCCTAATGAGCACCTACATTTTGCTTCTTGAATACTTCCATGCGGTGTTTGTTCAACAACTATTGTGGAAATTGAAGGTCCCTCTAGTGAATGCTTCCTTTTTTCTTGTGCTGGATTAATACTAATGAACCGTTGTATCCTCTATAATTGGATTTGGATTAGTTTCCAAAGAAAGCCTCCAATTCATCATGTCTATTCTTTTCTTTTCTTTCTCTTCCGCGATGACTTCTTGAGGTCTCTTCTTCCTTACTGATTTTCTTCCTCGGTTACGTACATTCCCCATCACCACAACGATCAATTCAATATAGTTTGTTTTTGTTGCTCCTCGATTACAAGCTTTCAAACCTTTAACTTGCTTTATAACTATTGATCCTTCAAGGTGCTTCAATCTTCCTTCTCAATTGTTCATATTTCCCATCAAAACAATAATGAATGGGAAAATTTACCTTTGGTTCTCTTGAATAATAAGCAAATGAAAGTTATATCCACCATCACCATGAAATGACATTGAAGCTTGATATCTTATCCTGTGTGCTCCTCAACCATGAAAGATGTCCTCAATGCTGCACCTGCATAACAAAAAGAGTGATGGAGAATGTGTAAATTGTGAGCATTTCCATAGGCAGGCTCGTGCTCTTGAAAAAAAATGCGCGGTAATCGGATTTTCATAAAAACAGAGTGAAGTTGCTCTCGGACAAAAACAATCCGCTGTTTTTACAGTCCCAAAACATGCACGCATTATATAGAGTCAAAACACATACACAATTTGTATAACCAAAACCCGCACGCGATATGTTTAAGCACAATTAATGGGGTGGGTGCACGGCTAAGGCTTTCT
>LPNX010681584.1:161731-237877 GCA_001517045.1 Pseudotsuga menziesii | reverse complement strand
GAGGAGGAGGATGTTGATGATGATGATGATGGTGGTGATGATGATGATGTTCATGATGTTGATGTTGATGATGGTGATCATGTTGATGATGATGATGATGATGATGATGATGATGAAGGTGATAATGATGATGAGGATGATGATGATGATGATGATGATGATGAAGATGATGATGATGATGATGATGATGGTGATGGTGATGATGATGATCATGTTGCTGCTGCTGCTGATGATGATGATGACGAAAAAGATGATGATGATGATGATGATGATGACGACGAGGAAGGTGATGATGATGATGAGGATGATGAAGATGATGATGACTATGAGGATGGTGATGATGATTTTGATGATGACAACGACGACGGTGATGATGATGTTCATGATGTTGATGATGATGATGATCATGTTGATGATGATGATGATGATGATGATGATGATGAGGACGACAATGGTGATGATGATGTTGATGTTGATGATGATGATGATGATGATGATGAAGATGATGATCATGATCATGATCATGATGATGAAGATGATGATGATGATGATGATCATGTTGATGATGATGATGAGGATGAGGATGAGGAAGGTGATGATGAGGATGAGGATGAGGATGATGATGATGATGAGGATGAGGATGAGGATGAGGATGATGACGATGATGTTGATGATGATGATGATGACGATGGTGATGATGTTTTTCATGATGTTAATGGTGATTATGATGATGATGTTGATGATGATGATGATGATGCTGATGATGATGATGAAGGTGATGATGATGATGATGATGGTGATGATGATGTTGATGATGAAGATGATGATGATGATGATGATGATGAAGATGAACATGACAAAGATGATGAAGATGATGATGACAATGAAGATGAAGAAGAAGAAGAAGATGATGATGATGATGATGAATATGAACATGATGAAGATGATGATGATGATCATGGCGATGTTGGTGATGATGATCGATGATCAATGATCATGGTGATGATGATGATGATGAAGATGATGAAGATGATGATCATGTTCATGATGATGATGATGATGACAACGACAATGGTGATGATGATGTTGATGATGATGATGAAAATGATAATGATGATGAATGATGAAAATGATGTTAACTACAACTATTATGGAGAGAAATTCCTATGGCCTGGGGTACCACAATAGACAGCTTGACTCCAGAAATCAATCCTTTCCAATATGCAATAGAGATTAAATATCTAACACTAAAGGATTAGTCCTCGTACTTTATTCCAGACATTTGAAGTAGATCCCCGTTGAGCTTTCCAACTTCATCTTGAATTGATAGATTACTTCCTCAACAACAAGTAAACAAGACAAGCATACTATATATATTGGTGTTAGATATATTCTAGCATATATAATCAACAATGTATAAGCATTTGAAATCATCCCATGGATAAAATATTCATTCAAACATACATTATTGGACAGGAAAAGATATTTTTATTAATATAAAATCAGAGATTACAATGGATACAACCTCTGTCGGAATGTCTGCGAACCAGAGAAACTGAATCCCACACTTGTGCCTCCACCACCTCAATCCTCCATCTCTTGATAGCAAGCTCACAAGCAAAAGGAAAGCTTGGGAAGAACACAAAAGTGCTCCAAGGGACAAAGGGACGTAGACTCAAGAAAAAGTTCCGGCAACAATGGACTATAGTTTCTTTGCTCTCAATTCTCTCTTATGCCTTCAATGTACCAAAGAGTTCCTTATATATATTTTCAAAGGGGTAATGAAAGGTTGAATCTGAGTGATCTCAAGGCATATGGAAGGCCAGGAGTCAAGTGAGTCCGATCCATGTCAAGGAAAACTCCAAAAGGATTTGGATTATGTACACATCCCGACGTACTTGGTTTTAGGGGTCAAACCTGCATATATACGCGATCATAGGTTTAAAAGTCGCGTATATTAATTTTCACATGTTTTTAGGGATGGTCAAGGAAACATCAAAGGACAAAAAATGGTCCAAGGGGTCTAAGGAATCTGCAGAGGGAAAGGGGAAGGCCATACAAGTGTGATTCACCTGAATTGGTAAAATCAACTATAAGAGATGCCCCCTAATCTGTGAGGTCAGGGGGGTCATACGATGGCCGAAATACATTATATGTCCATCCCAGAAGTGGAGCGATGAAGGATCCCAAATGGAAGACTAGCCACCCAATCAGCATAGTACAATGACACAACTCTGCATATAATTGCAAATACATATAGCAGTCCTGGATACATAAGAGTACAATGGCCATGAATAGGCATGATACAAGATATCACATAAGTGGTCATCACCACGTATAATATACATAGATCAGAATCTCCATGATGAAGATATACAAAGGACCATGATCTCCATAATGGATGAAGATATACAATGGATCAAGATCTCCATAATAGCTGGAAATGTTTGACCTATACTCGAATCAAGTAACGAGAGATGAAATCTCATGAACAATGGCACGATCAAGGGGGTAGCATATAAGAGATGCCACCAATATGGAAGGTCTTCTACACAAACGAATACGGGTACATGTCCTACTATGTGAACAGAGGTTTTGAGGTCGAACATAGTAGTCCATCGTCTGATTACCGATCATTGATGTATACCGTTAACAGACGCGAGATCACCCACCGATAATGAAAACGAGAATCAAGGTACTAGAGTGCAAACTAACAAGTGTGAATAAATGTGTTGAGGTCGAACACTTGAGAGGATCCATCAATGAGGGGACATTGATGTATTCCCAAAGACTGTCGATAGTGAGAAAACCTACCACTGATGACTGCAAGTCTCAAGGCACTCAAAAATGACTCTAGATTCCAATCCTAGAATAAATGATCTGAAGTCGAAGGGATGAAATCCGCTGGAAGGAGGGAATTAAGGCATCCCCCATCATCCAACACAAGGTACTCAGCAAAGTTGTATAATGTGTAAGGACTCTATCATAAGGTGCATGAGCCAGTAACTGTACCAGGAATGGCCGACATGCAAAGTCAAGATAACCGAGGAATGGCCGACTTAGGTTTCAACTTCCTTCAAACAAGAGAATAATGGTGTATGGTGACTTACATAAAGGCAGCATAGACTAGATATACAAAACTGGGACCTCTATGTGACACATGAGGCATCAACAGAGGCTCCATGGGGATTGGAAGCTTAACCAGTCGGTGGAGATAAACTCAGATAAATGAGTACAGCTCCTAAAGTAAAACTATAAACCCAACCAATGGATATGATATATAGTGCTTTGTTCGAAGGCGACATGACTTGACAGCTGCCAAAGATAACATCTTTCCTTGTCTGGATTTTTGGTCTTTTCGATTTTTTTTTGGACTTTTTCAAATATTTAAAAATCTTGAGAAATAATAAAACTGTTTTATAGTTACAGACTAGGAGGAGATGAGTGTCATAGGGGCAAAAAAACTAGTTCCAAGCAGTGGAACATATCTATGCGCAATGCAAGGATACATGTGTAGGATAGCGACGCTCGGGGGAAAACCCCTCCTGGTAAAAAGGGGATCAAGCTGCAAAGGATATATAAAATGGATTTGCATGGCTAGACATGAGACAAGCTCGGGCTATATGGCTGAAACTCAATGTCAGGAAAGCCATCATAAAGCTCAATAAGGAAAGCAAAGCTCATGATAATGCAATTACAACTTGACATAAATGAGTCCTGAGGGAAATAGGCCAGCAAAAGATCAAGAGGAGTATGAGGCTCTTGCGAAATGTCATGGCAATACTATACAATGGACTCCCACACCCTAAGGGAGAAAACGCCAACATGGGAACCAAATGCAAATAAGGCGCTAACTAGGGTACCCATGTAAGGTCAAGCTCTACCACTCATATCATGCCACTTCTAAAACAACAAGAAGGTTTTGTGATATAATAGAGTGGGTTCGTACCTAAGGCTATAATGAAACGGTCATAAGGTCATGCAAAATGAAAATGGTGATAAAACCTAACCTATATGCTAGTTTAGACATGATACCTGAGATCGGCACGAATGGGTCAATCCAATGGTTGAAACGACACTCAAAAAGGTCTCCTACATCATAAATTAGGTCAAAAATGGTCCAAAATGATTAGAAATAGTCCAAACTATAGAAAAGGGGGTAAAAATTTTCAAAAATTTTGAAAAATTCTATAAATAGTAAAAAATTCAAAACATTATAAAACATTTGAAATTTTTACCCAATTGAGCTTAGATTTTCAATAGCAAATTCCAGGATTGACCCCAGAGTTGACATTCCTCTACACAGGGTTCAAGATCCAGCCCAATGCCATTGGGCGGATGCGATACCTAGACTGGGGGGAGGTAGGGTGTCCAACCCCTATCTAGTTGAGTTATTTTCATGGTGGTGACGATAGATAGTTTCCATCGATGACTACCCCTATGCGGGGATAGATTTCTGAGAGCACACGGACATACTGCTACCACCAGGATCGGCATACGGTTGTTACAGAGAGAAATTCCTATGGCTTGGGGTACCACAACAGACATCTTGACTCCAAAAATCAATCCTTTCTAATATGCAATAGAAATTAAATGTCTAACACTAAAATATTAGACCTCGTACCTTATTCCAAACGGTTGAACTAGATCCCCGTTGAGCTTTCCAATCCTCACCTTGAATTGATATATTACTTCCTCAACAACAAGTAAACAATACAAGCATTCTATATATCATGGTGTTAGATCTATTATAGCATATATAATCAATAATGTATAAGCATTTGAAATAATCCCATGGATAAAATATTCATTCAAACACACATTATTGGACAGGAAAATATATTTCTATTAAAATAAATCAGAGATTACAAGATACAACCTCTGACGACACCTCTACGAACCGGAGAAACTGAATCCCCCGCTTGGGCCTCCACCACCTCAATCCTCCATCTCTCGATAGTAAGCTCACAAGAAAAAGGCAAGCTTGGGAAGAACACACTAGTGCTCCAAGGGACAAAGGGATGCTGACTCAAGCATAAGTTCTAGAAACAATGAACTATAGTTTCTTTGTTCTCAATTCTCTCTCCCCTCTCCTTCAATGTACCAAGGGGTTCCTTATATAGCTTTTCAAAGGGGTAATGAAAGGTCGAATCCAAGTGATCTCAAGGCATAGGGAAGGCCAGGATTCAAATGAGTCGGATCCATGTCAAGAAAAACTCCAAAAGGATTTGGATTATGCACACATCCTGATGTACACGGTTTTAGTGGTCAAACCTGTGTATATACGTGCTTATAGGTTTAAAAGTCGCATGTATCATTTTTCATATGTTTTTAGGGATGATCAAGGAAACATCAAAGGACTAAAAATGGTCCATGGGGTCTAAGGAGTCTGCAGTGGGACAGGGGAAGGCCATACAAAGTGTGATTCACCTGGAGTGGTGAAATCAGCTGTAACAGATGCCCCCTAATGTGTGAAGTCAGAGGGGTCATACGATGGCTGAAATACATTATAAGTCCATCCCAGAAGTGGAGTGATGAAGGATCCCAAATGGAAGACCAGCCACCCAATTAACATAGTACACTAATACAAATTTGTACATAAATGCAAACACATATAGTAGTCCTAGATACATAAGAGTACAATGGCCATGAATAGGCATGATAAATGATATCACATATGTGGTCATCGCCATGTACAATATACATAGATCAGAATCTCCATAATGAATATATCCAAAGGGCCATGATCTCCATAATGGCTGAAGATATAACAGATCAAGATCTCCATAGTGGCTGGAAATATCTGACATATACTGGAATCAAGTCATGACAGCTGAAATCTCATGAACACTGGCACGATCAAGGAGGTAGCATATAATAGATGCCACCAATCTGGAAAGTCTTCTACACAAACCGCTATGAGTGCATGTCCTACTATGCGAATAAATGTGTCGAGGTTGAACATAGTAGTCCATCATTTGATTACTGATCATTAATGTATATCGTTAACAGAGTGAGATCACCCACCGATAATGAAAATGGGAATCAAGGTACTAGAGTGCAAACTAACAGGTGTGAATAAATGTGTTGAGGTCGAACACTTGAGAGGATCCATCGATCAGGGGACATTGATGTATTCCCAAAAACTATCGATGGTGAGAGAACCTACCACTGATGACTGTAAGTCTCAAGGAACTCAAAATGACTCTAGATCCCAATCCCAGAATAAATGATCTGAAGTCGATGGGATGAAATCTGCTAGAAGGAGGGCATTAAGGCATCCCCCATCATCCAACACGAGGTACTCAGCAAAGCTATATAATGTGGAAGGACTCGATCATAAGGTGCATGAACCGATAACTGTACCAGGAATGGTCGGCATGTAAAGTCAAGATAACTGAGGAATGGCCGACTCAAGCTTCAAATTCCTTCGAACAAGAGCATAACAGCATATGGTGACTGAACGAAGGCAACATAGACTCGATATACAAACTGGGACATCTCTGCGACACAAGAGGCATCAACAGAGGATCCATAGGGACTGGAAGCTTAACCGGTCGATGGAGATAAACTCAGATAAACGAGTATAGATCCTAAATTCAAACTATAATCCAACCAACGGATGTGATATATAGTGCTCTGTTCGAAAAAAACACGACTCGATAGCTGCCACAGATAACATCTTTCCTTGTCTGGATTTTTGGTTTTTTTATTTTTTTGGACTTTTTCAGTTATTTAAAAAGATTGAAAAATGAATAAAATAGCTTTATAGTTACATACTAGGAGGAGACGAGTGTCGTAAGGGAAAACAAACTAGTTTCAAGCAGTGGAACATACCTATGCTCAATGCAAGGATACATGTGTAGGATATCGACACTCGGGGGAAAATCCCCTCTTGGTAAAAAAGGGAATCAAGCTACGAAGGATATATAAAAAATGGCTCTGCATGGCTAGACATGAGATAAGCTCGGGCTATATGGCTGAAACGCAATGTCAGGGAAGCCAACATAAAGCTCAATAAGGCAGGAAAAGCTCATGATAATGCATTCACAACTTGACATGAGGGATTCCTGAGGTAAATAAGCCAGCAAAAGAGCAAGAGGAGTATGAGGCTCTTGTGAAATGTCATGGCAGTACTATAAAATAGACTCCCACACCCTAAAGGAGAAAACGTCGACATGGGCACCAAATGCAAATAAGCCGCTAACTAGGGTACCCATGTAAGGTGAAGCTCTACCACTCATATCATGCCACTTCTAAAGCAGCAAGAAGGTTTTGTGACATAATAGAGTGGGTTCGTACCTAAGGTCATGATGAGATGGTCATAAGGTTATGAAAAATGCAAACACTGATGAAACCTAACCTATATGTTAGTTTAGACATGATACCTGAGATCGGCATGAACAAGTCAATCCAATGTCTGAAACAACACTGAAAAAGGTCCTCTACATCACGAATTATGTCAAAAACGGTCCAAAATGGTTAGAAAATGTCAAAACTATAGGAAAGGGGGTACAAATTTTCAAATATTTGAAAAATTTCTATAAATAGTAAACAATTCAAAATATTATAAATCATTTGAAACTTTTACCCATTTGAGCTCTGATTTTCAACAGTGAATTCCAGGAGATCCAGCCGACGGAATCCACTACTGTTTCTTCTAGGTATTTACTCATGCTCTCCTCTTTCATTTTGATACAATTTTTATGAATTTTCATGGTCAAATAAGGTTTTTAGGCCAACCCAAAATGAGCACTGTGGCCTATGCGGAAATCGAGGTTTTTTTCCGCGTATAGGGCTAGACATACGCGGAAAATGCCCTCGAACCCGCGTACATACGTGGCTGTTTTGAAAACAGTTGTGTATGAGGCTGTGCATATGGTTTTTTAATAAACTAATGGGAAAATTTGCAATTTCTTGTGTAGGATGGTGCTAGAGTGGAGAGAGCGTGAGCATGGTGAAGTAGAGGAAGTAGTAAGGGCCAATTTAATGGCTCAACAAGCTCTACGTGCATGCGGAATCTACAAGTTTTGTTGTCTTGGAGGTTTGAGGGCCAAACCAAGACTATTACAGATGCTGGTGGATTACTGGGATCCAGACTCGGAGTCCTTCCATATAGATGGGATGTCCCTCACCATAGAGGTGGAGGACATATACTTCATTACTGAGATTTCTAGACAATGGGAAGTGGTGAACCTTCATTCTCGTGGAGGGCCAGGAGGTGGTCTGACTATTGACGAGTACATTGCAGTGTACTATTATCTAGACACAGAGAAGGTGGGGATTCAGGTCCCTAACAACGTTATACAGGTGCTCGGCCTAAAGGCCATATTATTGACACTAGGAAGGATAGCCGGCTTGGCATCACTCCACCAGGCCTCACGGCCTCTGATGTTCTATGCAGTGGAGTGCATGAGACCCATGATCTATGACTAGAGCACTACACTCCTGAGCAACATGAAACATCAGCTCAGTGAGTGTAAGGCAGGCAGGGTGCAGAACTTCAGGTTTAGCATTATTTTGAGCACGTTTTTCTTCAAGCGTGTTCCAGGATTGAGCCCCAAAGTGGGCGTTCCTCTTCACAGGGTTCGAGATCCGGCCCAACGGCATTGGGAAGTTGCTATGCACAGACTGGGGGGTGGTAGGGTGGCCAACCCATATCCAGCTGACTTCTTTCCATGGTGGTGACGACAGATAGTTGCCATCGATGACTACCCCTACGCAGGGATCGATTTTCGGGGGGACCTGGACATGCCGTTACCACCAGGATCGGAATATGGTGATATAGGTAACAAATATTGACCCTCTCTTTTAAATTTTGAGTTATTTAATTTTTTTGTATTTTCTTGATTATTTGGAATCAAAAAGACATATTTTTGGGCGATAACACATAGTGACATCTACCATTTGTGTGCAAATGTGGGACCACGACGGCCAGAAGGATTCCCTTGTCATAGATGAAGGGGAAGAGGAGATGACATCATAGGTGTGGATGCGGAGCGGACGCTCCAAAGTATTCATACCAATTTTGTGAGATTGACTCATAGAGTTCCCATGGTGCAAGTCGAGGACTTGCCTGAGGCGATGCAGCGGTAGGTGGTAGGTGTACCATGCGCATGGGTGCGTTTATTCTGATAGCTAGCTAGAGCCATAGTGACCTTCCATGATCACAACCCTCCTCCTCCTCCACAGGATTAGACACCTGGGAGTGTATACATTTTGTACTAGCGTGTATTATATGGTGGTGGCTTGAAAGCCCCAATTTTTTATCATAACACTATGGATTATCACATTTTTCATGTATATAAAAAGTTTTATGGTGATCGATTTATTTATTTACATGTGTAAAAATTGTGTTTGTGATTAATTTATTGTGAATGAAACAAATGCCAATCTAACACATAGTTAGCATATGAGTCAGCAACTTGATTATTATTTCTTGGAATGTGTATATATGTTATATTGTCAAATTGCCATTCTAACAATATCACATGCAAGAATATTCTCAATAACGTCGGATCTCTAACATGATACAAACCATTGAGCTGTGACACTACTAACTCCGGATCAAGACGTACCTCAAGAGATAAAATTCCATGTAAAATGGCATCGCATAGAAGCTCGATAACGGCGCTGTATTCAGAAACATTGTTGGAAGATGGCCATAGACATACGCCTCTTGACGACAGTACCTGACCCATAGGAGTATAAATCACCCAACTAGCAGAGGCTGAGTGTTGAGTGTGACGACTTGCACCTTCCGCGAATCCTATGTAGGTGGAAGATTCCATTGACATCTACCAAACGAAATGGAAACTAATCACAAACCTGGTCATGATAAGAAAAATACCTAACTATGCAAAGTTGTACAATAATATACAATAAGCAGCTTTGGCTGAAGATTATGCATAGTATTTCTTGAGATAGAGCCCATTTCTAGGCTCTGCCAAGGACGTTCCTTTGTAATCCACTAACTCATCCTCACCCTTCTCTAACACACGCTTGACCACGTCAGAACCACGCCACATAGGATTAAATTTCCCTACCCCCAAGGGTTCTTTCGGTTGGTCCCACAAAAGGACCAAGTCTCCTTCAGTAAACCTCCTTGGGCAGACAGACTTATCGTACTGGACCTTTACGCGACATTTATTGACTTCTAGAGCCACCAAGGCATCTCGACGGTGCTCATCAAGTTCCTCAAGGTGAACCAAACGCTCCTCCAATGGGGAAGTGTCCAGTAAGAGTTCTACAGCTGGATTCATTGAACGAATTTCGCATTCAACCGGAAATATCGACTTGTTGTGCCCCTGCTCAACAGCCTTTAAAAAAAATATTTCATCAAACAAAATCCCATTTTGATTTGATGAAATGTTCAAATTTTAAAGGGGAAAATCTAATGAATTATTGACTACTGAAAAGGTGGTCTTCCGTGAGCTACTGATTCAGCGAAATTCCATATTTTTAAACAACCTTTGTAAACTATATTAGATTAACGAAATCACTACTATGAAGTTATTGTTTTGGGTGGATTTATACTTAAAAACTCAAAGGATGAGTATTAATGATTCCTATACCTGTTAGCATCATCCTAGTCTTGCATCTTATCCAAAACATTATAAATTGATTTTATTGTTTGATTTTGTTACTATAATTATTTATAAGGTTACAATATTGCTATAGTTGATCTTGGTATGGTCTATTACATTATTAGGGATTTCATGTGTAGTCTGATTAATGGTTATTAATGGTTGGATCTTTATAACTCTGATAAATCCTAGAGTATCCAAAGACATATGTCTTGCGTGCCATATCCTAAGTTTACAAACCATCATTGATATTAAGGGTTTATGTCAATTTTTATATGTTTTATATTGCAAAGTCTAGTTTCGACGTGATGGCTTGTATTATGTTGTATTGTCCGCCACCTTTGAAGGGTAAGTCAAATTTATGGTAAGGGTGATATGTATTATGGTGTAGCGTCAGATCAAAATTATGTCGTAGCCTCCATTCTGATCCACCTGTTGCGAAGTCGATATGCTATCATGACACTGGTACTGAACCCTGTCCATCACGTTTAAGTCCTAGTCCTTGTCCCCCATCATGGCTGCCTGTCAATTGAACACCTGTTTCTTGTACAGTGAAGGGCCTCATATCATTAATGCCAGTTAAATAATGATAACATGAGTTATCTGGAGTCTTCGACCGTCATTCCTCATTAATCGATTACCTCTCTGAGCGATAATGTCTTCATTTATGCCGAACTTGTAGGGGTGTAGTCTACGTTTGTTCATGGCTTATTTTGCTTATCACAAGGTCAAGTTTCATTGCTTGTTCTTGCTCAGTGTTTACCCAGAGTGCTCATTCTCTAATTTGATGTCTTGTGCCGAGCTGTGGTATTTGTTTTGTGTGCGGTTACGTGCCTTGACACGGCCGGTCATGGCGCCTGTAGTAAGGGTTGAGCCTTGCGAAATGAAATTGCTGGATTCAAACCCTGAGTTGTCAGCAAAGGTTGAGGCTATTGGGTGGATTCCGTTTATAAGTAAATTATTTGATTCGAAATTCCAATCCCAAATGCGGCACACTTAGATCTGAACAATGGTCTTTGGTCTTTATATTTCGACGGATATAAGTCAAAAGAAGGGGCTGGTGCAGGTTGCTTGCTGATAGACCCCTATGGGAAAAGATATTTCATTGCCTGCAGGTTAGAATTCGAATGCACCAACAACGTGGCTGAATACGAAGCTCTGATTCAAGGGCTGAAAAAAGCAATTGACCTGGGAGCCAAAGCTTTGGTAGTGTTAGGGGACTCTTAGATAACTGTTAGACAGGTACGTAACACTATACATTGCATTGCTGGGCACCTGAGAAATGATTAGGCAGAGGTATGGAATTTACTATTAGCATTTGAAGCATTTAACATAAGTTCCATCCCTCGTTATCTAAATCAGGAAGCTGATCTTTTAGCTAATGTTCCGTCAAGATTAATTCCATCCAAGGGAATGCTTACTGATTCTTTCTCAGTTGAATTGCTTTTCAGACCTTCTATACCTAACAACATAGCAAATTGGAGAGTCTTCAACAACGACGAGCAGTTGATCGATTTTCTGACTTTGAAGGATACTTCTAAGGATGTGGTCATTGACGAAATGACTCATGATGAGGATCTATATAATTTTTCGGTAATCCATAAGCCTTGCTCAATTCAGGAATCTCTCAATAAAGTTAGTGCTCTTCCCAGATCAGTAATCAAACTTGAGAAATTCTATGACTTGAAGGATAAATTTAAATCTGCAATGAATTGTAAAACTAATAGCTCCATCATGCAATCTGACATTGTAAATCTAGGTACTGAACACAACCCTCAATGTGTAAATCTGGGTAGTACATGTACTTCCCAGGAAAAAACAACTTTCATTAAACTCTTCAATGAGTTCAAAGACATATTTGCATGGACGTATGATGACCTAAAAACGTTTGACCCTAATATAATGCAACATGTCATTCCTATGAAACCAGAGGCTAAGCCTTTTCAACAAAAATTGAGGAAAATGCATCCTAGCCTAGAACCAGCTGTCAAGAAGGAGCTGAATAAACTCCTTGCCACCAGAATAATTTTCCCGGTTAGGCATGCACAATGGGTAGCAAATCTTGTACCCGTGAGAAAGAAAAATGGTGACATCAGGTTATGTGTCGATTTCCGAAACCTGAATAAGGTTTCAGATAAGGGCAATTATCCTATTCCTTGAATGGAGAAAATCTTGCAACAGGTCTCCGGATCTGAAATTTTTTCACTTCTAGATGGTTTTTTAGGGTACAACCAAGTGTGAGTATCCAAAGATGACCAGTTGAAAACAACTTTTAGGACTCCTTGGGGAACCTATGCATATAGGAAGATGCCATTTGGTCTCATAAATGCCGGAGCAACATTTCAGAGGGCAATGGATATCGCCTTCAGAGGTCTGATTGGTAAGTTTGTTGTTATTTATCTTGATGATATTACTATCTTTTCAAAAAATAGAACTGATCATTTAACTCATCTCAAGAGAGTTTTTGAGCGTTGTAGGAAGTATGGAATTTCTCTAAATCCTAAGAAATCTATCTTTTCAGTCACAGAAGGTAAGTTGCTGGGTTTTGTTGTTTCTAAACAAGGCATCAATATTGACCTAGAACGTACCCGTGCTATATCACAGATTTCGATGCCTCACTCAAAAAAGTCTATGCAGTCGTTTCTTGGAAAGATAAATTTTGTTTCTAGATTTATTCCTGGGTTCACAGAAATTGTTAGGCCGCTTCAGAAAATGACCAAGAAAGATGCTGATTTTAAATGGTCTACTGATGAGAAGAAATCTTTTCATGACATCTTAAAATCTATTGCTGAAGCTCCTACTCTAACTATCCCATATTTTTCCAAACCTTTCATTTTGTATACGTTTGCTTCTGATTCTTCATATGTTGCTGTTCTGACACAGGAAAACCAGGAAAATAATGAAGCTCCTATCGCTTTTACAAGTTCTGGTTTGAACGGTGCAGGATTAAATTACCCAGAAGTAGACAAGAAAGCTTTCGCTGTTTTCAAATATGTCAAACATTTCAGGCCTTACTTGCTGAAGTCCCACACCAAAGTCATTGTACCATATTCTGCAGTTAGAAATCTCTTGGTACAAAAGGATCTTGGTGAAAAACGAGCACATTGGGTTACAGCACTTCAGGAATATGACTTGGAAATAAAACCTTTAAAGATTGTCAGGGGACAAGGACTCTGCAAGCTAGCAGCTGGGTCTGCGGACAGTTCTGAACCTGATCTGCACTTCTTTAGTGAACCATCTTTATTTGAAAGGGAAGTTTTTCCGATCTCTACTCCTCCTGATTCTTGGTATGATGATATTAAGTTCTTTTTATTGCATGGGAATGCTCCTGAACATTTAGACCCACGTCATAAAAGAGCTTTGAGATTGAGATATGCCCCTTATCAGCTTATTGATAACATTTTGTTTAGAAAGAATTACGAAGGAGTTCTCCTTCGTTGTCTAGAAAGAAATGAGGCTGATAATGTGTTATCTCAACTACATGCAGGGCCAGCCAGAGGAAACTTTAGCGGAGAAACCACTGCACATAAGATACTTAAAGTTGGTTACTACTAGCCCACATTGTTCAAATACGCATATGCTTTCACCAGGAAGTGTCAGGAGTGTCAGAGAGCAGGAGGCAGACTGAAGAAGGCAGTGTTACCCATTCAGCTAGTCATTATCGAAGTCCCATTTCTGCAATGGGGTCTAGATATTGTTGGCCCAATCACACCAGCTTCTTCACAGTAGCATAAATACATTTTGACAGCCACAGACTACTTCACCAGATGGGTTGAATCCATCCCTTTGTGAGTAGTTGATTCGGAACAGGTGATATCATTCCTTGATTCGTTTATTATCACCAGATTCGGTGTTCTTGAATCTCTGATTTTTTACAATGCAACTTATTTCTCTTCTGTTAAATTAACTGAATATGCATTGGAAAAGGGAATAAAATTAAAGTATTCAGCTAATTATTATCCCCAGGGTAATGGGTTAGCTGAATCTTCTAATAAAAATTTAATCAAGATTCTGAAACGTACGGTGGTAAATCATCACAGGAATTGGCATAATGCCTTATCGAATGCCTTGTGGGCTGACAGAGTGACTCCCAAAGTTGCCATAGGAAACTCTCCCTTTTTCCTGGTATATGGCAACGAAGCTATTTTGCCTCCTCATTTGTTCTTACCCTCTTTACATCTCTCCTAGTCAGTGCAGGAGACACCTTGTTCTGCCATGGAGCATCGAATTAACACCTTGCATAAATTGGAGGAAGATAGGGAGTTGGCTAGGGAAAAGTTTGAAAAACACCAGCAGACCGTGAAGCGTTGGTTTGATATTAGAAATTCGGTCAGTCGAGATTTGGAACTAGGTCCTAAAATGGGACAAGGAACACGAAGATAAAGGAAAACATACGAAGTTCCAATGCCTGTGGCTGGGACCATTTATTATTACAGAAAAACTTGGTCCTAGCACTTTCAGGTTGCAAACATTGGAAGGTGACATTGAAAACCTTCCAGTAAATGGTCACTTGATTAAGAGATATTTTTGCTGATCCCCCTCAAGGGATTATCCTGTATATACCTGTGTGGTGTGCTTGCTTGATGGATTTTATTTCGTTTTCCTTTTGATTTATTTTCTGTTTTATTTGTGTGTTGGGAACCTGATCAATTTATCAAACCTCAAACTGATGATTGATTTCAAGTTCTATAATTGATCTATAAATCATGCACGAAGTCAATACTATCCTAGAAATTGTCATTCTCTTTTACTTCTTGAACAGAGAATGGTGTTTTCGTTGTTCTAGATTTTACCAGAAAAATCTTAAACCATGTTAATATTAATTAACTATATCAGTCTCTGCAAAGATTTGCCCAAAGGGATTAAGGCAGTACTTGGTAAAGTTATCTATTTAAATCTTTTACGCCATCCCTTCTCGTAAAGAGGATCAGATTTGCCTCCCTATCTGCTAAGGTAACCTCATTTGACATTAACAATAATTACGTTCTGGACAAGGATGGACTGGAACATTTGCAAAAACAATTTGAAGGATAGAAGGTCTCATCACGAGCCGGTTCATTTTACTGTAATGCAGACTAGTGACTGACATGGTTACTATCTGGTTACCAAGCCTGAACCATGGCCTTCATGAGTAATAAAATTAAAAAGAAAATAATGGTAACAGTTCACCCCGACCAGAATTGTATATTTATAACTAGCAGATGGGATACTGGCATTCTGTGGGTTTTGAAGCAACCCTGTTGAGGCTATGGATGCTTGCTGGAAGCAGGTCCATGCTTGTGGTATTGAGATTTTATTCCTTAAGACTAAGCCATTTTACTGTCTTACTCTTTAAGGAATGATTTTTGTTAGAAACTTGATCTTTATCAAATGAATGACTGAAACTGTAATTTTCTGGTAATTTTTAGAACCATGGAATACTTGAATCTATTTCAGATGTTAAAATAGTGTTCTCTATACAATGGCTCATATTAAGGATTTAATTGCTTTGCTCGCATGATTTCAGGTCAAAGAACATAGATAATTGTTCCGCCCAGCAAGTCGCCATCTGTTGTGACCCTGCTCAACAGCCTTTAAAAAACATATTTCATCAAACAAAATCCCATTTTGTTTTGATGAAATGTTCAAATTTTAAAGGGGAAAATCTAATGAATTATCAGCTACTAAAAAGGTGGTCTTCCGTGAGCTACTGATTCAGTGAAATTCCATATTTTTAAACAACCTTTGTAAACTATATTATATTAACGAAATCACTACTATGAAGTTATTGTTTTGGGTGGATTTATACTTAAAAAATCAAAGGATGAGTATTAATGATTCCTATACCTGTTAGCGTCATCCTAGTCTTGCAGATTATCCAAAACATTATAAATTGATTTTATTGCTTGATTTTGTTACTATAATTATTTATAAGGTTACGATATTGCTATAGTTGATCTTGGTATGGTCTATTACATTATTAGGGATTTCATGTGTAGTCTGATTAATGGTTATCAATGGTCAGATCTTTATAACTCTAATAAATCCTAGAGTATCCAAAGACATATGTCTTACATGCCATATCCTAAGTTTACAAACCATCATTGATATTAACAGTTTATGTCAATTTTTATATGGTTTATATTGCAAAGTCCAGTTTCGACGTGATGGCTTGTATTATGTTGTATTGTCCGCCACCTTTGAAGGGTAAGTTGAATCTACGGTAAGGGTGATATGTGTTATGGTGTATCGTCAGATCAAAATTATGCCATAGCCTCCATTTTGATCCACCTGTTGCGAAGTCAATATGCTATCATGACACTGGTACTGAACCCTGTCCATCACGTTTAAGTCCCAGTCCTTGTCCCCCATCGTGGCTGCCTGTCAATGGAACACTTGTTTCTTGTACAGTGAAGGGCCTCATATCATTAATTTCAGTTAAATAATGATAACATGAGTTATCTGGAGTCCTCGACCGTCATTCCTCATTAATCAATTACCTCTCTGAGCGATAATGTCTTCGTTTATGCCGAACTTGCAAGGGTGTATTCTGCGTTTGTTCATGGCTTATTTTGCTTATCACAAGGTCAAGTTTCATTGCTTGTTCTTGCTCAGTATTTACCCGGAGTGATCGTTCTCTAATTTGTTGTCTTTTGCCGAGCTGTGGTATTTGTTTTGTGTGCGGTTACGTGCCTTGACATGGCCGGTCATGGCACCTGTAGTAAGGGTCGAGCCTTGCGAAATGAAATTGCTGGATTCGAACCCTGAGTTGTCAGGAAAGGTTGAGGCTATTGGGTGGATTCCATTTATAAGTAAATTCTTTGATTCGAACCCCGAAGTCACAAGGGTTTTCTCTCTTTCCCTGGTTTATTTTCAGGCAGAAGTGGGTGATCTCTGTTTTTGGGTGGACGAGCGATCAGTGGCGGTTACCACTGGTCTATCACTGACCAGCGAGAGATGGTTTAAATATAAGAGGATGGACATTACTGAGTGGCGGCAGCTCCTAAAGAACCCTGGTGAAGAAGTTTCGTTCCGCAGTGGAGTAGCTTGCAAATATTTCAAAAAGGAGTGGCACCCTGTTCTGGATTTGATCCACAGATACCTGACTTGTGAAGGCCGCTTGTCTTCAGCGTATGTCTATCATCTCAGGCTCATGTCTGCATTTATAGGTTTCCTTCTAAACTTACCCTATTATTTGTTGCAAAGTCTGTTTAAGATGTCTGCTGCCATTAAAAGGGGTCCTAAGAATGTTAGTCTTAGTCTCTTTCACCATGTCTTAGTCCGTATGTTAATTGATAAGGAGCTTCAGAAGTCAAATCGGTCCTGGGACGAGTTCGTCGAGTCCAATGGATTTTCCTCTTTTTTCCATTTCCAGTTTGACAACCCTCAGGAATGCAACAAGCATAAAGAGCCGAGTCCAGTCTCAGTCTCTTCTTTACGTAAACCCTTGTCTAAACCTGGCCGTATGAGTCCTGAACCTTGCCATGATTCTGTGTCTACTCCAGTGAGAAGCACTGATGCTCCTCTGGTTTCGAAAAGCATGAGGATATTTTCATCTCTGTCACCGATTACGCCACAAAATAATGTTGATAAAATTTGCAATCGTGGACGAGACAGACCGAAAGCCAAGTTGGTAGGCAGATTCACAAGGAGCATGGAAAAAGGTAATACTGTCAAAACCCCCGTGACTGATAATGTTCAGGTTGAGACTGTTGTCTTAGATGATGAAGAAACAGATCTTCCACTACCTGTTAATGATAATAATGTTCATCCTGAGTTCGTTTCGAACCTTGTTAATGAGAGTCCTCCTGTGATTGGTAAAGATGCTCCTGTGTGTGATAAAGACGCTTGAGTGGATCATGTTATTGATCGTCCATTTAAAGAGAAGTCTGTAGAGACAAGCTCGCCTGTTTTTCTTGAAGTTGGGGATATGATGCACCCATTGTTTGTGAATTGTCTGTTAGACAAAATACGCAGGATGGAAGACAGGATGAATGAAGTAGTAGCCATTCACGATTTGATGGAGGCCGATAATCTTAAGTTAAAAGAGAAAGTGGACTTGAGTGACAAGCATCTCGTGCGTCTGAAAAATCATAAGAATAAGCTAATTAGAAGGGTTCTGAAATTACAGAGTGAGAATGATAAGAATGAAGAAAAGCTACGGGAGCTTAATGCTCAGGTTACGCTTATGCAGTTTAAGGGTCAATCGCCGAGTCAGTCGAGTGGTGTGAACATCCAAGTCTTCAATGCGCCTGTAAATTTGTAATGTCTTTGGGTGTATTTGCTATCAGTTTCATATTTTGAAGTTTTGATGGATTGACGATCAGGGTATCTCTATATAGGTATTGGTTTATTTTATTTTTGGTTTATTATACAGTTTTTGTCATTTCGATTTCTATATGTGTGTTAATTTTATTATTTTTATCTGGTTTATTGCAGGCGATATGGTTGTTGTTCTTGTTGCGGATTTTGATGACTGTTTGTTTTTGGATGATCCCCCACATGATCAGAAACAAAATGACTATCAGACTTTCCAGGTGTTGTTTCATTGTTGATATTTTCGATTTTTATGGATCGAATCTTACCATTTCTTGGCGTTTTTACGTATATGGAAAAATGACATGTCTTACTTGTCATTTTTAAGGGAAATTGGTTAGATGGTTCGATCTTGCCTATCTCTAGTTTTTAGGACTGTTTATTTTTTGAATATTACATGTATTTAAGGAGAGATAGCAGGTGGGATAAGGGGTCGATAGTTTGGGGAAAAGAGACAACAAGACTGCGGTTTGATCTTTTGTAACTGGAGACAGCTTCCTGTCAGCAGATACAATCTTTAAACTGGTGATAAACTATATATATGTTTTCAGTTTTATGCTTAGCACATGTGTATGCTATCCTTAGTCTTGTTACTGTTTTTCTGTATTATGCATGTTTGTAATAATCTCTTTTATGAAATTATGCAAATATATTATGTTTGGCTATTGACTTATGCTGATTATCGTTTTGTTAATAAATGCCATGTTGTAAATTGGTGACTGACATGGTTACGTACGTGGTTTACACGTCTATTGCATGATCTTGGTGATTTCTAAATTTATTTCGAAGATTTTCAAGATTATTGATAGTCCTGTTAGCAGATCTGATTTCAGTTTAATTTTCGCATTGCTCCTGATCAGGATAGTACGTAGGGTAGGATAATATTTTTTTATTTTTTGTTAATTATATTGTTAAAAAATCTATTGGAAACAGATGTTTATACTCATGTCATATGCAGATTATTCTTTTCATTTTTTTGATTAATGTATAGATGTATATCATGTATCTTATTTATTAATCAAGCCTAATAATAGTTATTTAATTTTCTATCTTTATAAACTGATTTAACTTAGTTGATTAAGACTGTAATTAATAACATTTATTAATTTTTACAGACATAGATACATACCTGATATCTAACCAGTAGTGTTAGATCTATCTCTTAGATTTTTATACAGTTAAAACCTTTAGGCTAACAGAGCCTTTAAACCTGTTGGGAACAACCATCCCAAACAGCTTGGAGCCTGCTTTAAGGATCTCAGTCTGGGTTGTCTCCCCCATTACGTGCATAGTCATCTACGCCCGTCAACAATGGCGCTAGAAGGAGGGCCAGCCTAGGCAAATGGCTGATGAAGACAATCCTGTAAAAGAATTTAATCATCCTATCACCCCTTAAATACAGTCAACTGCACAACCACGCTCTCACCATTCATCACGAGTGAATGAAACCCCAGTGAGCGACTCTATTCGAAATCTGATCTCTCAATTCAAATCTCCCGGTATTCACCTACCTGAAGAAATTGACCAGTATGAGCAAGCCATAAATGAATCTTGTAGAATTTTAACAAGGGCTTATTCGAATCTCACTAGGCGCTAGCCCATTGAATTACCTCTTCTACAGATTACCTGTCCTCGTACTCGTCATCCTGAACCTGCTTCGGGAGAACAAGAGCAGTCTTTAGGTGCCATTCCCAATCTTCAAATACAACAATCTCCAACAGGCACCAATCAGCCTTCCTATTCTTCAGGACCACCTGCTTCAAGAGGATCTAGTCAACCACCATCACCGCCTCATTCGCCTCCTCGTATTCTTCAAACACCACCTTCACCGCCCCCAACTCTAAGAAACATGACAGGTGTAAATCCCCCAAACCCTAATTCTAATATGCCATGGTTAGCTCAGGATGCAGTGGCTGTCCCAGGTGATCAACATCCTTTACCTAAGCATCCTGAGAAGTTGTTACCCAAGTTCAACCCTGAGTCGAAAGAGCCAGCGGAAGATCATGTCAAGAAGTTTATGTTAGTTGTTCGACTCCTAGATGTTGAATATGAAGATGTAGTCTGTCGGATTTTCCCTTATACATTTGAGGGTAAAGCTTCGACGTGGTATTTTTCACTTACATCTGGTTCTATTACCAGCTAGAACGAATTCGACCTCGCTTTCATGAAAAAATTTGGAGATGACAAGACTCCAGCTGCCTTGGTATTAGAATTGTCTAGAATTCACATGGAAACCAAGGAAAAGGTCAAAGATTTCAACCAACGATTCCTTACTCTAAGAAATAGGATCCCTGCTGCTTCAAGGCCAGCTGAGGATGCCACTATTGAATTTTACACTTCAGCCTTGCCTGTGTCAATGGAAATGTTTGTCATACAAAAGGCCAAACTTACCCTTGTTGAAAATTTTGAAGAAGCAATTAAGGTTGAGAAAGATATGTCTGCCATAAAGGCAAATCCTGGAGTAGACACAGATGCTGCATCTTCTTCTCGAAAGAAGACTGACAGTCCTACCAAGAACAAAAACCCTGAGAAAAAAGGTCAGGATTCATTAGACCTAGATATCCTACAAAGAGTTATTAAAAAATTGTCTAATGAAATCATTGATTTAAAGAAAGGCACTTCTGAAAACACTCCTCCTAAAGAACCACCTAGACAACCTTTCAGAAGGCCATTCCCGAATACAGCTCCCAGACAGACTCCACCGTCTGAAGCTAATAGTGTTGATGAAATTAACAGTTTCCTCAAGCTATTAGTTTCAGGTCTAGAAACATCATCTGAAAACGAAACTCAATCTTCAGGACAGAGTTCTGAAGTCACCCAAGATAAAGATAATGACACAGAAGATAAACCTCCTCAAGTTATCAGCCACTTCTGGGATACTTCATAATTGAATGATGATGAAGATGTAGGTGTAGTCAATGTAAATCAGCATCAGTACAACACTAGAAGCAAGAAGGATCAACCCTTAGGGGAACCTTCTACAACTGCTACAGATAATAGTTCAGCTACACAAACAAAAACTCAACCTACAAATAGTAAATCTGCACCATCTCTTGATTTAGAATACGATCTGATTGAATATTTAAAGAAAATCAGGGCCAATATCTCCATCTATGAACTACTTAAGTTACCAGTGATTATGGATAAAATGATGCAAAGGGTCTCTCCAACTAAAAGTGGAAAAACTCCTTCAAGTCAAAACAGCTCTGCTAACACTAAAGATAACCCAACAAAATCTTCAGTCAATGCATCATCCATAGGCAAGAAATCTGATTCTTCAACTCCACCTTTTTTACTTACGTTTGAATTATGCAATCGTAAAGTGCACAACTGCATGATAGACTCAGGGGCCTCCAAAAACGTTATGCCATACTCTGTATGTAAAAAACTTAATGTTGTCCCTGTGCCTTGTGATACAAGTATTGTACAGCTTGATCATTCAAACATGAAAGTAATAGGTAAGTTGAAAGAGGTACTGATAATGTTAGCTTCGAATCCTCAAGTCCATTTTATTATTGATATAATCGTAGCAGATATCCCAGAAGCATATGGTCTATTTCTCAGTAGAGATTGGTCTGAGAAACTGAAGGGATATTTTGCAACTGATTGGTCACACTTATGGATATCTCATAATGGTCGCCCGAATAAAATCAGAATTGATCGGGAACGCTACATGAAGCATACCGTCACCGAATTGGATGATTCGAATGAACCGGTATTATTCACCGATACCATAATGGGAAACTATATGGCAAACTCTTTCTTTGGGGATTTCGAAGCTGAAACTTCATCAATAAGAGGTGCGGAACAGCAGTCTGAAATTTGCCATTTTTCGCAAGTTACAGATGAAATTCCAGTCCCAAATGCGGCACACTTAGATCTGAACAATGGTCTTTGGTCTTTATATTTCGATGGATCTAAGTCAAAAGAAGGGGCTGGTGCAGGTTGCTTGCTGATAGAACCCTATGGGAAAATATATTTCATTGCCTGCAGGTTAGAATTCGAATGCACCAACAACGTGGCTGAATACGAAGCTCTGATTCAAGGGCTGAAAAAAGCAATTGACCTGGGAGCCAAAGATTTGGTAGTGTTAGGGGACTCTAAGATAATTGTTAGACAGGTAAGTAACACTATATATTGCATTGCTGGGAACCTGAGAAATTATCAGGAAGAGGTATGGAATTTACTATTAGCATTTGAAGCATTTAACATAAGTTCCATCCCTCGTTATCTAAATCAGGAAGCTGATCTTTTAGCTAATGTTGCGTCAAGATTAATTCCATCCGAGGGAATGCTTACTGATTCTTTCTCAGTTGAATTTCTTTTCAGACCTTTTATACCTGACAACATAGCAAATTGGAGAGTTTTCGACAACGACGAGCAGTTGATCGATTTTCTGACTTTGAAGGATACTTTTAAGGATGTGGTCATTGACGAAATGACTCACGATGAGGATCTATATAATTTTTCGGTAATCCATAAGCCTTCCTCAATTCAAGAATCTCTCAATCAGGTTAGTGCTCTTCCCAGATCAGTAATCAAACTTGAGAAATTCTATGACTTGAAGGATAAATTTAAAGCTGCAAGGAATTGTAAAACTAATAGCTCCATCATGCAATCTAACATTGTAAATCTAGGTACTGAACACAACCCTCAATGTGTAAATCTGGGTAGTACATGTACTGCCAAGGAAAAAACAGCCTTCATTAAACTCTTCAATGATTTCAAAGACATATTTGCATGGACGTATGACGACCTGAAAACGTTTGACCCTAATATAATGCAACTTGTCATTCCTATGAAACGGGAGGCTAAGCCTTTTCAACAAAAATTGAGGAAAATGCATCGTAGCCTAGAACCAGCTGTCAAGAAGGAGATGAATAAACTCCTTGCCACCGGAATAATTTTCCCAGTTTGGCATGCACAGTGGGTAGCAAATCTTGTACCCATGAGAAAGAAAAATGGTGACATCAGGTTATGCGTCGATTTCCGAAACCTGAATAAGGTTTGAGATAAGGACAATTATCTTGTTCCTCCAATGGAGAAAATATTGCAACAGGTCTCTGGATCTGAACTGTTTTCACTTCTAGATGGTTTTTCAGAGTACAACCAAGTGTTAGTATCCAAAGCTGACCAGTTGAAAACAACTTTTAGGACTCTTTGGGGAACCTATGCATATAGGAAGATGCCATTTGGTCTCATAAATGCCAGAGCAACATTTCAGAGGGAAATGGATATCGCCTTCAGAGGTCTGATCGGTAAGTTTGTTGTTATTTATCTTGATGATATTACCGTCTTTTCAAAAAATAGAACTGATCATTTAACTCATCTCAGGAGAGTTTTTTAGCGTTGCAGGAAGTATGGGATTTCTCTAAATCCTAAGAAATCTATATTTTCAGTCACAGAAGGTAAGTTGCTGGGTTTTGTTGTTTCTAAACAAGGCATCAATATTGACCCAGAACGTACCCGTGCTATATCATAGATTTCGATGCCTCACTCAAAAAATTCTATGCAGTTGTTTCTTGGAAAGATAAATTTTGTTTCTAGATTTATTCCTGGGTTCACGGAAATTGTTAGGCCGCTTCAGAAAATTATCAAGAAAGATGCTGATTTTAAATGGTCTACTGATAAGAAGCAATCTTTTCATGACATCTTAAAAGCTATTGCTGAAGCTCCTACTCTAACTAGCCCAGATTTTTCCAAACCTTTCATTTTGTATACGTTTGCTTCTGATTCTTCATATGCTACTGTTCTGACACAGAAAAACCAGGAAAATAATGAAGCTCCTATCGCTTTTACGAGTTCTGGTTTGAACGGTGCAGAATTAAATTACCCAGAAGTAGACAAGCAAGCTTTTGCTGTTTTCAAATCTGTCAAACATTTCAGGCCTTACTTGCTGAAGTCCCACATCAAAGTCATTGTACCATATTCTGCAGTTAGAAATCTCTTGGTACAAAAGGATCTTGGTGAAAAACGAGCACATTGGGTTACAACACTTCAGGAATATGACCTGGAAATAAAACCTTTAAAGATTGTCAGGGGACAAGGACTCTGCAAGCTAGTAGCTGGGTCTGCGGACAGTTCTGAACCTAATCTGCACTTCTTTAGCGAACCGTCTTTATTTGAAAGGAAAGTTTTTCCGATCTCTACTCCTCCTGATTCTTGGTATGATGATATTAAGTTCTTTTTATTGCATGGGAATGCTCCTGAACATTTAGACCCACGTCATAAAAGAGCTTTGAGATTGAGGTCTTCCCCTTATTAGCTTATTGATAACATTTTGTTTAGAAATAATTTCAAAGGAGTTCTCCTTCGTTGTCTAGAAAGAAATGAGGCTGATAATGTGTTATCTCAACTACATGCAGGCCCAGCCGGAGGACACTTCAGCGGAGAAACCACTGCCCATAAGATACTTAAAGCTGGTTACTACTAGCCCACATTGTTCAAATACGCATATGCTTTTTCCAGGAAGTGTCAGGAGTGTCAGAGAGTAGGAGGCAGACTGAAGAAGGAAGCGTTACCGCTCTAGGCGGTCATTATCGAAGTCCCATTTCAGCAATGGGGTCTGGATATTGTTGGCCCAATCACACCAGCTTCTTCACAGGAGCATAAATACATTTTTATAGCCATAGACTACTTCACTAGATGGGTTGAAGCCATCCCTTTGCGAGTAGTTAATTCGGAATAGGTGATATCATTCCTTGATTCGTTTATTCTCACCAGATTCGGTGTTCCTGAATCTCTGATTTTTGACAATGCAACTTATTTCTGTTCTGTTAAATTAACTGAATATGCATTGGAAAAGGGAATAAAATTAAAGTATTCAGCTAATTATTATCCCCAGGGTAATGGGTTAGCTGAATCTTCTAATAAAAATTTAATCAAGATTCTGAAACGTACGGTGGTAAATCATCATAGGAATTGGCATAATGCCTTATCGAATGCCTTGTGGGCTGACAGAGTGACTCCCAAAGCTGCCATAGGAAACTCTCCCTTTTTCCTGGTATATGTAAAGGAAGCTATTTTGCCTCCTCATTTGTTCTTACCCTCTTTACAGCTCTCCCAGTCAATGCAGGAGACACCTTATTCTGCCATGGAGCATCGAATTAACACCTTGCATAAACTGGAGGAAGATAGGGAGTTGGCTAGGGAAAAGTTTGAAAAACACCAGCAGACCGTGAAGCGTTGGTTTGATCTTAGAAATTCGGTCAGTCGAGATTTGGAAGTAGGTGACTTAGTCCTGAAATGGGACAAGGAACATGAAGATAAAGAAAAACATACGAAGTTCCAATGCCTGTGGCTGGGACCATTTATTATTACAGAAAAACTTGGTCCTAGCACTTTCAGGTTGCAAACATTGGAAGGTGACATTGACAACCTTCTAGTTAATGGTCACTTGATTAAGAGATAATTTTGCTGATCCCCCTCAAGGGATTATCCTGTATATATCTGTGTGGTGTGCTTGCTTGATGGATTTTATTTCGTTTTCCTTTTGATTTATTTGCTGTTTTATTTGTGTGTTGGGAACCTGATCAATTTATCAAACCTCAAACTGATGACTGATTTCAAGTTCTATAATTGATCTATAAATCATGCACGAAGTCATTACTATCCTGGAAATTGTCATTATGTTTTACTTCTTGAACAGAGAATGGTGTTTTCGTTGTTCTAGATTTTACCAGAAAAATCTTAAACCATGTTAATATTAATTAAATATATCAGTCTCTGCAAAGATTTTCCCAAAGGGATTAAGGAAGTACTTGTTAAAGTTATCTATTTAAATCTTTTACGCCATCCCTTCTCGTAAAGAGGATCAGATTTGCCTCCCTATCTGCTAAGGTAACCTCATTTGAGATTAACAATAATTACGTTCTGGACAAGGATGGACTGGAACATTTGCAAAAACAATTTGAAGGACAGAAGGTCTCATAACGAGCTGATCTACTCAAGATCATAGGTTTGCATCCAGTAACATTGTCGTCTCCGGTCACCAAGCCTGGGCAATGACCCTTGGACAGAAAACTCTGAGGGATGAAAGGTCTCATCACAAGCTGGTTCATTTTATTGTAATGCAGACTGGTGACTGACATGGTTACTATCTGGTTACCAAGCCTGAACCATGGCCTTCATGAGTAATAAAATTAAAAAGAAAATAATGGTAACAGTTCACCCCGGCCAGAATTGTATATTTATAACTAGTAGATGGGATACTGCCATTCTGTGGGTTTTGAAGCAACCCTGTCGAGGCTATGGATGCCTGCTGGCAGCAGGGCCATGCTTGTGGTATTGAGATTTTATTCCTTAATACTAATCCATTTTACTGTCTTACTCTTTAAGGACTGCTTTTTGTTAGAAACTTGATCTTTATGAAATGAATGACTGAAACACTAATTTTCTGGTAATTTTTAGAACTGTGGAATACTTGAATTTGTTTGAGATGTTAAAATAGTGTTCTCTGTACAATGGCTCATATTAATGATTTAATTTCTTTGCTCGCATGATTTCAGGTCAAAGAACAGAGATAACTGTTCTGCCCAGCAAGTCGTCGTCTGTTGTGCCCCTGCTCAACAGCCTTTAAAAAACATATTTCATCAAACAAAATCCCATTTTGTTTTGATGAAATGTTCAAATTTTAAAGGGGAAAATCTAATGAATTATCAGCTACTGAAAAGGTGATCTTCCGTGAGCTACTGATTCAGTGAAATTCCATATTTTTAAAAACCTTTGTAAACTGTATTAGATTAACGAAATCACTACTATGAAGTTATTCTTTTGGTGGATTTATACTTAAAAAATCAAAGGATGAGTATTAACGATTCCTATACTTGTTAGCGTCATCCTAGTCTTGCATCTTATCCAAAACATTATAAATTGATTTTATTGTTTGATTTTGTTACTATAATTATTTATAAGGTTACGATATTGCTATAGTTGATCTTGGTATGGTCTATTACATTATTAGGGATTTCATGTGTAGTTTGATTAATGGTTATCAATGGTCGGATCTTTATAACTCTGATAAATCCTAGAGTATCCAAAGACATATGTCTTACGTGCCATATCCTAAGTTTACAAACCATCGTTGATATTAAGGGTTTATGTCGATTTTTATATGGTTTATATTGCAAAGTCCATTTTCGACGTGATGGCTTGTATTATGTTGTATTGTCCGCCACCTTTGAAGGGTAAGTCGAATCTACGGTAAGAGTGATATGTATTATGGTGTATTGTCAGATCAAAATTATGCCGTAGCCTCCATTCCGGTCCACCTGTTGCGAAGTCGATATGCTATCATGACACTGGTACTGAACCCTGTCCATCACATTTAAGTCCCAGTCCTTGTCCCCCATCGTGGTTTCCTATCAATGGAACACCTATTTCTTGTACAGCGAAGGGCCTCATATCATTAATGCCAGTGAAATAATGATAGCATGAGTTATTTGGAGTCTTCGACTGTCATTCGTCATTAATCGATTGCCTCTCTGAGCGATAATGTCTTCGTTTATGCCAAACTTGCAGGGGTGTAGTCTGCATTTGTTCATGGCTTATTTTGCTTATCACAAGGTCAAGTTTCATTGCTTGTTCTTGCTCAGTCTTTACCCGTAGTGCTCGTTCTCTAATTTGATGTCTTGTGTCGAGCTGTGGTATTTGTTTTGTGTACGGTTACGTGCCTTGACACGGTCGGTCATGGTGTCTGTAGTAAGGGTCGAGCCTTGCGAAATGAAATTGCTAGATTCGAACCCTGAGTTGTCAGCAAAGGTTGAGGCTTTTGGGTGGATGTCGTTTATAAGTAAATTCTCTGATTCGAACCCCGAAGTCACAAGGGTTTTCACTCTTTCCCTGGTTGATTTTCAGGTAGAAGTGGGTGATCTCTGTTTTCGGGTGGACGAGCGATCAGTGGCAGTTACCACTGGTCTGTCACTGACCGACGAGAGATGGTTTAAATATAAGAGGATGGACATTACTGAGTGGCGGAAGCTCCTAAAGAACCCTGGTCAAGAATTTTCATTCCGCAGTGGAGTAGCTCACAAATATTTCAAAAAGGAGTGGCGTCCTGTTCTGGATTTGATCCACAGATACCTGACTTGTGAAGGCCGCTTGTCTTCAGCGTATGTCTATCATCTCAGGCTCATGTCTACATTTATAGGTTTCCTGCTAAACTTACCCTATTATTTGTTGCAAAGTCTATTTAAGATGTCTGCTGCCATTAAAAGGGGTCCTAAGAATGTTAGTCATAGTCTCTTTCACCATGGCTTAGTCCGCATGTTAATTGATACGGAGCTTCAGAAGTCAAATCGGTTCTGGGCTGAGTTCGTCAAGTCCAATGGCTTTTCCTCTTTTTGCCATTTCCAGTTTGACAACCCTGAGGAATGCAACAAGCATAAAGAGCCGAGTCCAGTCTTAGTCCCTTCTTTACATAAACCCTTGTCTAACCCTAGCCGTATGAGTCCTGAACCTTGCCATGATTCTGTGTCTACTCTAGTGAGAAGCACTGATGCTCCTCTGGTTTCAAAACACGTGAGGATATTTTCATCTCTGTCACCGATTACGCCACAAAATAATGTTGATAAAATTTGCAATCATGGACGAGACAGATAGAAAGCCAAGTTGGTAGGCAGATTCACAAGGAACATGGCAAAAGGTAATACTATCAAAACCCGCGTGACTAATAATGTTCAGGTTGAGACTATTGTCTTAGATGATGAAGAAACAGATCTTCCACTGCTTGTTAATGATAATAATGTTCAGCCTGAGTTCGTTTCGAACCTTGTTAATGAGAGTCCTCATGTGATTGGTAAATATGCTCCTATGTGTGATAAAGACGCTCGAGTGGATCATGTTATTGATCGTCCATTTAAAGAGAAGTCTGTAGAGACAAGCTCGCATGTTTTTCGTGAAGTCGGGGATATGATGCACCCATTGTTTGTGAATTGTCTCTTAGACAAAATACGCAGGATGGAAGACAGGATGAATGAAGTCGTATCCAATCGTGATTTGATGGAGGCCGATAATCTTAAGTTAAAAGAGAAAGTGGACCCGAGTGATAAGCATCTCGTGCGTCTGAAAAATCATAAGAATAAGCTAATTAGAAGGGTTCTGAAATTACAGAGTGAGAATGATAAGAATGAAGAAAAGCTAGGGGAGCTTAATGCTTAGGTTGCGCTTATGCAATTTAAGGGTCAATCGGCGAGTCAGTCGAGTGGTGTGAACATCCAAGTCTTCAATGCACCTGTAAATTTGTAATGTCTTTGGGTGTATTTGCTATCAGTTTCATATTTTGAATTTTTGATGGATTGACGATCAAGGTATCTCTATACAGGTATTGGTTTATTTTATTTTTGGTTTATTATACAGTTTTTGTCATTTCGATTTCTATATGTGTGTTAATTTTATTATTTTTATCTGGTTTATTGCAGGTGATATGGTTGTTGTTCTTGCTGCTGATTTTGATGACTGTCTGTTTTTGGATGATCCCCCACACGATCGGAAACAAAATGACTATCAAACTTTCCAGGTGTTGTTTCATTGTTGAGATTTTCGATTTTTATGGATCGAATCTTACCATTTCGTAGCGTTTTTACGTATATGGAAAAATGACATGTCTTACTTGTCATTTTTAAGGGAAATTGGTTAGATGGTTCGATCTTGGCTATCTCTAGTTTTTAGGACTGTTTATTTTTTGAATATTACATGTATTTAAGGAGAGATAGCAGGTGGGATAAGGGGTCGATAGTTTGGGGAAAAGAGACAACAAGACTGCGGTTTGATCTTTTGTAACTGGAGACAGCTTCTTGTCAGTAGATACAATCTTTAAACTGGTGATAAATTATATATATGTTTTCAGTTTTATGCTTAGCACATGTGTATGCTATCCTTAGTCTTGTTACTGTTTTTCTGTATTATGCACGTTTGTAATAATCTCTTTTATGAAATTATGCAAATATATTATGTTTGGCTATTGACTTATGCTGATTATCATTCTGTTAATAAATGCCATGTTGTAAATTGGTGACTGACATAGTTACGTACATGGTTTACATGTCTATTGCATGATCTTGGTGATTTCTAAATTTATTTCGAAGATTTTCAAGATTATTGATAGTCCTGTTAGCAGATCTGATTTCAGTTTAATTTTCGCATTGCTCCTGATTAGGATAGTACGTAGGTTAGGATAATATGTTTTTTATTTTCTGTTAATTATATTGTTAAAAAATCTATTGGAAACAGATGTTTATACTCATGTCATATGCAGATTATTCTTTTCATTTTTTTGATTAATGTATAGATGTATATCATGTATCTTATTTATTAATCAAGCCTATTAATAGTTATTTAATTTTCTATCTTTATAAAATGATTTAACTTAGTTGATTAAGATTGTAATTAATAACATTTATTAATTTGTACAGACATAGATACATACCTGATATCTAACCAGCAGTGTTAGATCTATCTCTTAGATTTTTATACAGTTAAAACCTTTAGGCTAAGAGAGCCTTTAAACCTGTCGAGAACAACCATCCCAAACAGCTTGGAGCCTGCTTTAAGGATCCCGGTCTGGGTTGTCTCCCCCATTACGTGCATAGTCATCTACGCCCGTCAACACGACTCCACTCCATGTACAAGTTGATATGGAGAGAAACAAGTGGCAGTCTTAACAACGATTCGATATGCCCACAAAGCAGGATATAACATGATGTGCCAATTGTTCTTGATTTGTGCGATGGTTCGTTGGAGAATGGATTTGAGTGATTTATTCACTACCTCTACCTGTCCATTCACTTGGGGGTAGTAAGAAGAGGAATTCTCTTGCTTATACCCTAACTTGGATGCCAACTCTTCCATCATAAGGTTCTCAATGTGCGAGCCATGGTCAGTGACAAGCTCTTTCAGAATCCCGAACCGAGTAATAATTTGGTTGAACACAAAGTGAGCGGATGTATCACCGTTGGATTTTACTATAGGCATAGCCTTAGCCCATTTCGTGAAATAATCAACAACCACTATAATATGATGGTGCCGCCCAGCCAAAGCTGGGTTGCAATCTATAAAATAGAGCCCCCACTTAGTGAAGGGACTGGCGGTGATAATGGGATGTAACAGGGCAGGTTTCAAGCGCATATTACGTGCGAACACCTGGCAAGGGTGGCACCTCTTGACCGCATCAACACAATCCTTAAAGATCGACGGCCAGAAATAACCTACTCTTAAAATATTTTGAGCTGTAGAAAGCCCAGATAAATGACCACCACACACCCCTCCATGGAAATCATTCAGCACTACCTCGGCCTCTTCATGAGTTAAACAATGCTGTAAAATGGAATCTACCCCACGACGGTACAAAGTATTTTCCACTATGACGTAGTTCTTAGAGACGTGACGTAATCGTCATTGTTCATCTCGCGAGAGGTGAGTAGGGGTCTTCAGTGTTTGTAAATATATTATGATATCCCCATACCATGGGTATAACATTGATATTAAGAAGATGTGTTCATCGACAAAAGTATCTTCACAAACCAACTCTTCGACCTCGTTCGGGAAATCCGATATAATCTCTGCAAAAATTAAAGACTTCTTTGATTTTGCCAAAACAAACTTGAGATCGAATTCTTGCAGAATGATAATCCATTTATTATACTTTCCCCCAATCATCCTTCGGGTGAGGACGAATTGAAATGGATTGACATGGGCTACAACCAAGGTCTGGCGAAGGAGAATATAATGTCTCAACCGCTGAACCACATGTACGATAGCTAAAGCAAGCTTCTCGACATGAGAATAATGAAGCTCTACGTCAATAAGGTTTTAGCTCAAGTAATATATGACATGCTATTGGAGCTCCTCATCCTCTTGAACCAAAACCATACCAATCGTCTATAAAGACACGACCACATATAATAGAAAATCACGGCTATAATCTGGGGGACTAATCACTAGGGCCAATGCTAGGGCTCGCTTGAGTGCATTGAAGGACTCCTGGGCTCGCTCATCCCAATAAAAGGGGGTGTCCTTCTTCAAGAGACGCATGAAGCCTCTATTCAACTTGGAAAAGTTGACAACAAATCTTCATAAGAAGTTTTCCATGCCTTGCAAACAATGAAGATGACAAATATTCTTCGGGGGAGACAATTGAAGTATTGTCTCAACCTTCAAAGGGTTGACTCTTATACCCTGTTTAGAAACGATGAATCCTAAAAAACGCCTTGATTTCACAAAAAAGATGCACTTATGAGGATTTAATATAACCGAATAGTGCCAGCATCTTTCGAATACAAATCTCGAGTGATAGGGATGACGCATTCTCATACGAGAATGAGCAGCAAGGTCATCCAAAAATACCTCGATAATTGACTTGAGATCGTGGAAAATCAAGGTCATTTCTTGCTGAAATGTACCTCTGACGTTTTTAAGGCCGAAAGGAATTTTTCGATATGCAAACGTTCCCCAAGGACAAAAAAATGTAGTATTATGTTGGTCCTCAGGTTTAATCTGTATCTGATTATATCCGGAAAATCCATCCATGAAGGAGAACACCTCACTACCCACACACTCATCCAAAATATGATCTATAAATTGTGTGGGGAAGTTGTCCTTAGGACAGGCATGCTTTAAATCATGGAAATCCATACATATGCGGATCACTCCCTGCTTCTTATCAACCGAAACGGGGTTTGAAACCAACTCCATCAAGGGAATGGGATAGATGAAATTGGCTTTCAACAACTTCTCTATCTCTGCCTTGATCGCGGGTGCTTTCCTAGGATTCACCACACATAAACGTTGTCGAACAGGCTTAGCGTTGGGGTAAGTCTTAATCTTGTGCTCAACAATACGAGGGTCAATACCTGGCATCTCGTCGTAAGACCAAGCAAAAATATCATAGAATTCCTTAAATAGCTCGGTGTATTCAAGAATATCAGCATGGGAACATTCCGCCCCAATATAGACATTCTTTATGGTGCCAGGATTGCGAAAGATGTTGATAGGAATCGTTGAAGATATGTTTTCCATGTTTCCTTCAGCCATCAGACCAGGAGAGCTTAATGGAACCATAGGACTACCAACTCTCTGACTAAGAACCGCCCTAAAATCCTCATGCTCCAAGCAGTCAAGCTCTGGAAGAAAGTACAATCTATGATGAAGTTCCTCCCATGGTGGCTCAACTCCCAACATATCCTCAATAATTTCTTCATCTGAAGGGAAAACCGTATCAAGGTAGTCGTGCACGTGAGAAGACTGTACTGCCCATGCCGGCAGCACATAAGGGTCCTCCTCCTCTGTCTGTGAAGAGGAAGGACTAGGCTCTGTAACAAACTTGAGATTAACTTGATAAGCTATCATAGCTGCAGGCAATGGAACGTTCGTCTCGACGGGCTCACTCGAAGTACTTGGTGTAGGAAGAATCCAAGGATCTTCCATATGACTCATGCGAAAAGACACCGATGTCGTAGATTTCGAAGCCTCATCAGAATTAGATCCTATCATTAGGATCGGTGCAGGACAACTAAAGCTTCCCATGAAGGATGGATACATGCCTACACCCACACTCCCAGTTTCTGGCTGAGAGTGCTCAACGATCAAGATCGAAGCTCCCGAAGATGTGGTAACAGACGGATTCTTGAATGTCGTTTGATCAATCGTTACGATCTTCTCGTTATGTGGAAATCATACAATGCAGAACAAGGAAGAAGCAATGGCTTGCATAGTGTACATCCAGTTCCTACCTAGCAAGAGATTGCAGTCAAGGGGTGCATAAACCACCTCAACCTCTATCACCACAATCTTCCCTCCCAAATGGAATTTAAGGGAAGGAAGGATGCCGTGCGGTCTAAAATATCTCCCATTAAAATCAGTTAACATAGTCGCTGATTTAGATAGCTCAGGAGAACCTAGACCCTTCCAACAGGATAAAGACATCACAGAAGCAGCAACTCCCTCGTCAATCACAGTGCACTTGATGGTCATATTAAGACATTCTACGTGAACCAAAAGAGACACATAGTAGGGAAAGTGAGGCTAAAGTCCTGCGGTTTCAAATTTGATAACAGAGGAAGAATCATCATCATTCACACCAAGGGCAGAAAGCAATGCCTTCCTTTGAGAAGGACAACTCTGAAGCACTTCCAATGTAGACATCGCACAAGGAGTGTGGCCCAAATCCTCGACAACCGAATAGTTCTAGGTGGCTCGGGCATTTGGATTATGCCCTGAATGCTTAAGAAATCCCTTAGGAATGCGAGGTGCAGTTTCAAGTTTATCCATAGGTTTCTCAATGTGTAAAGGGGACCCTGGTGGATCAGGCTCTTTGCCTGGGCTGGGTTGTGACGAACCATAATCTTTCGCATGGGTCACAACTTTCGCATCACGGACCATGTTAATGCACCCACGACCACTACCCTCCGACGGATCATGATCATCACCAAACTGGTCATGGGACTTCGAGTTCATATTTTGATTATGTGGTAAAGAGTTAGTTAGCACAACTGGGCCCTGTGCCAAGAAGCTCGAAGCTTCCTCAATACGAGGGCACAAGTAAGTGAGGTGATCGTCCTTACACAACTTGCAAGGGAACTTAACCTTACGTTTAGTTTGCTTGCCCCCCCCAGCATTTCGACCGTTCTTGTCATTATTGTTAGCATTCTCATTCTTATTCCCACCCTTTCAATTATTTTTACCCTTTTTCTATTCTATCTGGGCTGCTGGTTACCCTTCTAGTCTGACGATTGCACAGAAAGTAAACTCGTCGTTTGGGTGGGTTGAGATGAATCCGTAGCTTGTCCTGAAGCAGATTGGTTGATTGACAATTGACTAACTTGTTTTGCAACCAAATCCACAGGTTTCGCACTTGCACAACCCACAATGCCATCGACATGTGGTCCAGGTTTGACTTTGGGTTCGAAACTGGAATGAGGAGCATTGGGAATAATCTCATACAACAAACTGGACTGAGCATAAATCAAATCCAGTTCCTGTGCCCTAAAAATTGCTTGTTCCTCATTCTGCACTCTGGATGTGGAAACATCCTTCTCTATATATGGCAATAATGACTTGAGGAACCACTCGAGGAGGAATTCCGATGGTATAAAAGCTTTAATTAACCTCTTCCGTCTATGCCACTCTTGAATATGATCAGAGATATGTGTCGCTTTATCTTGCTGAAATGTCGACAAGAGTTCAATACCAATGTCATAACATACTGGTAGTTGGAAGTGATTAAGAAAAGTCATCGCAAGGTCGTCGAACAAAGCGAAAGCTCCCCTAGGTAACTCTATATACCACTCACGGCAGGCCCTGTAAGGGTGCTTTGAAATAGTCTCAAACGAACTGAGTCCTAATTTAAGGAATTCGAAGAGCACCATAGGTGAAACATAGTAACGTGTTCGCTCGGATCCTCTCCCAGTTTTCCCTCGAACTTAGGTATGTCCGAAGGAAGCTTGGTAGGGACAGCCGGCCAAGTTGGACCATGAGCCACAGGATCGTTCATCAATCTCGATAAGTCAAGTAGATTGAGCGTCGCGAGGAAATGGAGCCTAGGATGATGAGGTCGATGGACTGCTCCCTGATTCATATAGGGCTGGTTACCACCATGGCCTTCACCATAGTGTCCTCCTCCTGTATGACCCGTATAGGGTGGTATGGAAGCACCATAGTGCGGTGGACCTTGACTAGTAGGAGTTACAAAGCCATAATTAGCAGAGTAAGCAGGTTGTTGATACCTGCCCCCATAAGGTGAAGAACCCTATCCATACTGCGTCGCATAATAGGGTCCATAAGTCATCACATGCGATGCCCCATGAGACACTCCGTAGGTAGGAAGATACGCTCCGAAAGTAGGGATATACATATCGGAAGTAGGTATATATTCCCTGGAAGTAGTAACATGACCTCTAGAAGTATGAACATAGCGTCCCGAAGCAACGGGTGGTATGTAAACCTGAGACACAATCAGTCTGGTAACCGCAGTACGAACCTGAATCGTAGCCATGTGCCGGCTCAAAAGACCACGTGAATAAGGTGGAGGATGTACATTTTAAGAACTAGGGACCGAGGATGAAGGAATCTGAGTAATAATATACGTGCTACCGCCTATCGTCACTCGTCTCGGATCTGGTATCCTAATCGGATCGCTAACCCTAGACCTAGGAGGGATATGTGATGTGACTTCCACCACTGGGATGGAAGGTGCAATGTGACTAGAGCTCCCAAACCTCTTTGCATGGTAAGGAATGAGAGTGCCCCTAGGCATAGTGTTAGGCTTGAAGTCAGATTCGGCATGAAATGCCAAATCATGTGTAGGGAAACCAGACATAGCATAACTACTGTAGCTAGTGCTGGTGGGTTCAAAATGAGTCTCGGGGTCCGCCGGCATTCCATACCGGTAATGTGTCAATGGGGAATCAACCCTAGAGTGAGTAGGTCTATCGTGCATGGTTCCTATCTCAGAAATCATAGGACCTAACTTAGCCAAGTTGGGTGAAGGATTGTAAGTAGGATTAAACTCCCCATCATCTACACGAATGGGAGGAGGTGGTTCAAGAATATCTTCTAAATGGTCTCCCATGGTGTGTGAATCAATGTGTGAAATAGTCTTCCTGGACTGTCTAGGTCTCTCTCCCAAAGGAGGAGGAAAAGTAGAAGGCAGAATTCCTGCTAAACGACGAGAACGGCAAGGAGCCGCACCCGAATCCACAATGACTCAAAAAAAAAATAGAAAGACTCTCTATTTATGTAAACCCTAATCCAACTATCATGCACAGAGCAATCACTAATAAAATCTAAAGCCAAATGCAGGAAAACAAGGGCTAGATAAATGAGCTCTCGAATGAAGTAGGTATGTCTCTCCTAGGAGAAGCTTGAGACTCCCATACACAACAAGCAAAGGTACATAACCAATTATTGTGGCCCTCAGCTTCAATGTGTAAAGCGACTGTGTTGTCTGACTCCAACCTAGCCAGGACACTCGCAAAATAACCCCTACAAAGTACCCCCTCGATATCCTAGTTAAGGCCACTAAGGTCACCTCAATATAATCAATGCTCAAGCGGACAGTCGTAGGCGGGATTTACCATGTGCGCAGGGTAGCAAAGCCCGAAACTCTCTAAAGAGCCCCCAGATACGAATACAATTTTGGAAATATCTCCGGTGCTACTCAGTTATGACTAGGGGTCATCCCAATCAATAACCGCTCACACTGCCTCGTGCTTAACTCCCTTTTGAGAGGAGGATCATGAGAAACACTGGTTATACCAAGGATTTCACTCAATCACCTGGACAGACACATACATGTTGTTTTTTAGTGATCTTGGAGAATTAACTTACAATGAACTATTCCAAGATCCTAAAACCTAAGCTTTTTGGTGCACCCTAGAAAATAAAAAAGTGTAATTTATTTTAATTTAGCGTTGATTTTAATTGGCTTTATTACTCAAAATAGGGATATGACTGTGCAACTAATGGTGTTATGACACAACATGAAGTAAAATGCACACCTAACAATCAATGCAAATGCATTGTGTCCATGAAAATAGGGTATGCTACTACGTCAAATGCACAATTTTTCTTCAAATGATGAATGCAAAGTTTTCCTATATGAAGTCCTAACTAGTACTCCAAAGCAAATCTAGTGCAAGTACAATGCAAAGATGCAAAATGCAATGCATGATGATAAGCAAATGTTTTTAGATTTTTTGAAATAAAATGAGATGCAAAAAGCAAAAGAATGATTCTAGGACCCCTAGACTCTGCAAGCACACCAAACAACACTCAAGCAAAGCACTAAGGTAAAAGAACTCTAATGCACTAATCTCAAACAAAAAATCGAAAATTCCATGAGAAGAACCTTCTTAAAAAAAAAAATTAGCCTAAAAAAAACATTCCTGGTCAGAAACAGAGGTCTAAACAGACTTAGGCAATGCCAAAGGAGACTCAGCAAATATCAAAATTCACCCAGTAACCAATTAAATCCCACAAAAAGGCAAAAGCAAGGGCATACATGACTATTCGTAGTAAACCCGCGTGTATACATGGAAATTGCAAAGAAAACTGCGTGTATATGCGACTGTGAGTTAAAAACTCGCGTACAGGAAGACAGGTGCATAAAATCAAGGAAAACAGACAAGCTAAGACAAACTTCACACCAATAAGACACTACCAGGCATACATGCCCCCAGACCTGCCATAGAAACAAGAGAGAAAGAGCAATTCAAATTCATTGAATGCTGATAAAACAACCCCCAAAGGACAACTACTAGGAACTCCCCAGTGGAGTCGCCAATTTTGTTACAGAGAGAAATTCCTATGGCTTGGGGTACCACAACAGACAGCTTGACTCCAAAAATCAATCCTTTCCAATATGCAATAGAAATTAAATGTCTAACACTAAAGGATTAGACCTCGTACCTTATTCTAGACGGTTGAGGTAGATCCCCATTGAGCTTTCCAATCATCAGCTTGAATTGATAGATTACTTCCTCAACAACAAGTAAACAATACAAGCATTCTATATATCATGGTATTAGATCTATTCTAGCATATATAATCAATAATATATAAGCATTTGACATAATCCCATGGATAAAATATTCATTCAAACACACATTATTGGACAGGAAAATATATTTCTATTAATATAAATCAGATATTACAAGATACAACCTCTAACGGCACATCTGCGAACCGGAGAAACTGAATCCCCCACTTGGATCTCCACCACCTCAATCCTCCATCTCTCTATAGCAAGCTCACAAGCAAAAGGCAAGCTTGGGAAGAACACACTAGTGCTCCAAGGGACAAAGGGATGCAGACTCAAGCATAAGTTCCGGCAACAATGGACTATAGTTTCTTTGCTCTCAATTCTCTCTCCCCTCTCCTTCAATGTACCAAGGGGTTCCTTATATAGCTTTTCAAAGGGGTAATGAAAGGTCAAATCCAAGCGATCTCAAGGCATAGGGAAGGCCAGGAGTCAAATGAGTTGGATCCATGTCAAGGAAAACTCCAAAAGGATTTGGATTATGCACACATCTCGATCTACGCGGTTTTAGTGGTCAAACTTGCGTATATACGTGCTTATAGGTTTAAAAGTTGCATGTATAATTTTTCATATGTTTTCAGGGATGATCAAGGAAACATCAAAGGACAAAAAATGGTCCATGGGGTCTAAGGAGTCTGCAGTGGGACAGGGGAAGGCCATACAAAGTGTGGTTCAAATGGAGTGGTGAAATCAGCTATAACATTATAAATTAGGTCAAAACGGTCCAAAATTATTAGAAATAGTCCAAACTATAGGAAAGGGGGTAAAAATTTGGAAAAATTTCTATAAATAGTAAAAAATTCAAAACATTATAAAACATTTGAAATTTTTACCCAATTGAGCTCAGATTTTCAACAGCGAATTCCAGGATTGAGCCCCAGAGTTGACGTTCCTCTACACAGGGTTCGAGATCCGGCCCAACGGTGTTGGGCGGATGCGATACTCAGACTGGGGGGAAGTAGGGTGTCCAACACCTATCCAGTTGAGTTCTTTTCGTGGTGGCGACGACAGATAGTTTCCATCGATGACTACCCCTATACAGGGATAGATTTCTAGGAGGACTCGGACATGCTGCTACCACCAGGATCGACATACGGTGACATAGGTAATGAATCTAGACCCTCTCTTTAAATTTTTGAGTTATTTAATTTTTTGTGTTTTCTGATTATATGGAATCAAAAGACATGTTTTTGGGTGACAATACATAGTGACATTTACCATATGCATGCAGATGTGGGACTACGGTGGCCTAAAGGCTTCCCACGTCAAAGACGGAGGGGAAGAGGAGATGATATCACGGGTGTGGATGCAGAGCGGACGCTACAGAGCATTCATACCAACTTTGTTAGGATAACACATAGAGTTCCCATGGCGCAAGTCGAGGACTTTCCTGAGACTATGCAGCGCCAGGTGGTGGGTGTACCATGAGAATGGGTGTGATTATTTTGACGGCTAGCTAGAGCTGTAGTGACATTCCATGATCAAAACCCCCCTCCTCCTCCATAGGCTTAGAGACCTGGGAGTGACACATTTTGGATTACCGTGTATTATATTTTGGTGGCTTGAGAGCCCCATTTTTGTATCATGACACTATGTATTACCACATTTTGGATGTTTATAAATTTTTTTATGATGATTGGTTTATTTATTTACATGTGTAAAAATTTGTGTTTGTGATGAATTTATTGTGTATGAAACAAATGCCAATCTAACACGTAATTAGCATATGAGTCAACAACTTGATTATTAAGTATTGGAATGTGTATGTATGTTATATTGTCAAATTTCCGTTCTAATAATCTCACACGTAAGAATCTTCTTAATAACGTCAGATCTCTAACATGGTACAAACCATTAAGCTGTGACACTACTAACTCTGAATCAAGACGTATCTCAAGAGAGAGAATGCCATGTGAAATTCCATCCCATAGAAGCTCAATAACGGCACTATATTCAACAACATTGTTTGAAGATGGCCGTAGACATACACCTCATGAAGACAATACCTAACCCATAGGAGTATAAATCACCCAAGCAGCAAAGGATGAGTGTTGAGTGTGATGGATCGCACCATCTGTGAATCCTATGTAGGTGGAAGATTCCATTGACATCTTCCAAAATAAACGAAAACTAATCACAAACCCGATCACTATAAGAAAAAGACCTAACTATGGAAAACTATACAATAATATACAATAACCAGCCTTGGCTGAAGATCATGCATAGTACTTCTTGAGATAGAGCCCATTCCTAGGCTCCGCCAAGGCCGTTCCCTCATAATCCACTAACTCATAAGCGCCCTTCTCTAACACATGTTTGACGACGTAAGGACCCCGCCAGATGGGGTTAAAATTTCCTGCCCCCAAGGGTTCTTTCGGTTGGTCCCACAAAAGGACCAAGTCTCCCTCACTAAACCTCCCCAGACAGATAGAGTTATCGTACTAGACCTTTATGTGACGTTTATTTACTTCTAGAGCCACCAAGGCATCTCGACGCTGCTCATCAAGTTGCTCAAGTTGGACCAAACGCTCCTCCAATGGTGAAGTGTCTGGTAAGAGCTCTATGGCTAGCTTCAAAGAAGGAATCTCGCATTCAACCGGAAATACTGACTCCACTCTGTGTACAAGTTGATATGGAGAAAAACCTGTGGAAATATTAACAGCGGTTCGATATGCCCACAAAGCAGGATATAACATAATGTGCCAATTATTCTTGCTTTGTGCGATGGTTCGTTGGAGAATGGATTTGAGTGATTTGTTCACCACTTCTACCTGTCCATTCGCTTGAGGGTAGGAAGAGGAGGAATTCTCTTGTTTCTACCCTAACTTTGATGCCAACTCTTCCATCATACGATTCTGAAAGTGCGAGCCATGGTCAGTGACAAGCTCTTTCGAAATCCCAAGCCGAATAATAATCTGGTTGAATACGAAGTGCACAGCTATCTCACCATTGGATTTAACTATAGGAATATCCTCGGCCCATTTCATGAAGTAATCAACAGCCATAATGATATGATGATGCCCCCCAGTTGAAGCTGGGTTGCAATCCATAAAATCAAGCCCCCACTTAGTGAAGGGACCGGCGGTGATGATGGGATGTAATAGTGAAGGTTTCGAGCGTATATTACATGCAAACACCTGGCAAGGGTGGCACCTCTTGACCGCATCTACACAATCCTTAAAGATCGATGGCCAGAAATAACCCGCTCCTAAGATTTTTTGGGCTGTAGAAATCCCAGATAAATGACCACCACATGTCCCTTTGTGGCAATCATTCTACACTACCTTAGCCTCATCATGAGTTAAACAATGTCGTAAAATGGAATCTACCCCATGGCAGTACAAAGTGTTATCCAATATGAGGTAATTCTTAGACACGTGACGTAATCGTCATCGTTCATCCTGTGAGAGGTGAGTAGGGAATTTCAATGTTTGTAAATATATAATGATATCCCCATACCATGGGTCTAAAGTTGAGATTAAGAATATGTTCTCATCGATAAACGTATCTTCACAAACCAACTCCTCGGCCTCGCTTGGGAAATCCGATGTAAGCTCTACAAAATTTAACGATTTCTTCGATTTTGCCGAAACAAACTCGAGATCGAATTCTTGCATGATGACAATCCATTTATTATATTTTTCCCCAATCATCCTTTGAGTTAGGATGAATTGAAATGGATTGACATGGGCTACAACCAAGGTCTGGCGAAGGAGAATATAATGTCTGAACCATTGAACCGCATGTACGGTAGCTAAAGCAAGCTTCTCAACATGAGAATAACGGATCTCCACGTCAATAAGATTTCGGCTCAGATAGTATATGACATGCTCTTGGAGCTCCTCATCATCTTGAACCAAAACGATACCAATCGTCTCCATGGACGTGGCCACATAAAGTAGAAAATGATGTCTATAGTCTGGGGGACTAATCACCGAGGCTAATGCTAGGGCTCTCTTGAGCACATCAAAGGACTCCTAGGCTTGCTCATCCCAACAAAAGGTGGTCTCCTTATTCAAAAGACGCATGAAGCCTCTAGTCAAACTCGCAAAATTGACAACGAATCTCCATAAGAATTTTGTCATGCCTTGCAAACATTGAAGATGACGAATATTTTTGGGGGGAGACAACTGAAGTATTGCCTCAACCTTCAAAGGGTGGACTCTTATACCCTCTTTAGAAAAGATGAATCCTAATAAGTGACTTGAGTTCACACAAAATATGCGCTTATGGGGATTTAACCTAACCAAATAATGGCGGCATCTTTCGAATACCAATCTCAAGTGATAGGAATGATGCATTCTCATACGAGAATGGGCAGCAAGGTCATCCAAAAATACTTTGATAATTGACTTGAGATCATGGAAGATCAAGGTCATTTCCCGTTGAAAAGTAGCTCCACCGTTCTTAAGGCCAAAAGACATTTTTTTATATGCAAAAGTTCCCTAAGGACAAATAAATGCATTCTTATGTTGGTCCTCAGGTTTAATTTGTATCTGATTATATCCAGAAAAGCTGTCCATGAAGAAAAAAACTTCGCTATCCGCACACTCATCCAAAATATGATCAATAAATGGTGTGGGGGAATTGTCCTTAGGACAGGCAGGATTCAAATCACGGAAATCAATACATATGTGGATCGCTCCTTGCTTCTTATCCACCAGAATAGGGTTTGAAACCCACTCCGTCAAGGGAACGGGATAGATAAAACCGGCTTTCAACAGTTTCTCTATCTTTGCCTTAATCACGGGTGCTTTCCTAGGATTCGCCGCACGTAAGCGTTGCCGAACAGGATTAGCGTTGGGATAAGTATTAATCTCGTGTTCAAAAATACGAGGGTCAATACCTGGCATTTCATTGTAATACCAAGCAAATATATCATAAATTCTTTAAACAACTCGGTGTATTCTTGAATCTCAGCATGGGAACATTCTTCCCCAATATAGACATTCTCTATCTTGCCAGAACCATGAGAGATATTGATAGGAATCATTAGAGATATATTTTCCATGTTCCCATCATCCATCAGACTAGGAGAGCTTAATGGAACCATGGGACTACCAATTCTCTTGCTAAGAACCTCCCTAAAGTCCTCACAATCCAAGCGGTCAAGCTCAAGAAGAAATTAAGATCTATGATGAAGCTCTTCCCATGGTGGCTCAACTCCTGACATGGCCTCAATAATCGCTTCATCTGAAGGAAAAACACTATCAAGGCTGTCGTGTGCGTGAGAAGACTATACTTCCCATGCAGGTAGCACATAAGGGTCCTCCTTCTCCTTCCGCGAAGAGGAAGGGCTGGGCTCTGCAACACACTCAATATTAGCTTGATAAGCTACCATAGTTGCAGGAAATGGCGCATCCATCATGGTGGGCTCACTCAGAGTACTCGGTGTAGGAAGAATCCAAGGATATTCCATATGACTCGTGTGAAAAGACACCGATCTCATAGATTTCAAAGCCTCACCGGAACTAGACCTTATCATAAGGATAGGTGCAGGACAACTAAAACTTCCCATAAGGGATGGATACATGCCTACACCCACACTCCCAGTTACCAGCTGAGAGTGCTCTACAATCGGGATCGAAGCTCTCGAATATGCGGTAACTAAGGAATTCTTGAATTACATTTGATCAATCGTGACTATCTTCCTGTTAAATAGAAAACATACAACGTGAAATAGGGAAGAAGCTATGGCTTGCATACTGTACATCCAATTCCTACCCAGCAAGATATTTTATTCAAGGGGTGCATCAACCACCTCGACCTCTATTGCAATGGTCTTCCCTCCCAAACAGACCTTAATGGAAGGAAGGATCCCATGCGGCCCAAATGATCTTCCATTGAACGCATTTAACATGGTTTCCGATTTGGACAACTTAGGGGAACCTAAACCCTTCCAACATGATAAAGACATCACAGAAGTAGCAGCACCTTCGTCAATCACAGTGCGCTTAACAGTCATGTTAAGACATTCTACGTGAATCAAAAGAGACACATTGTAAGGCAAGCGAGGCTGAAGTCCTACAGTTTCAAATTTAATCATGGAGGAAGAATTATCATCATTCACACCAAGGGAAGAAAGCAAATACTTCCTTTGCGAAGGACAACTCTGAAGCACTTACAGTGCAGACATCGCACAAGGAGTGTGGCCCAAATCCTTGACAACTGAATAGTTCTGGGCGGCTCGGGCATTAGGATTGTACCCTAAATGCTTAAGGACTCCCTTAGGAATGCGAGGTGCAGCTTCAGGTTTATCCATAGGTTTTTCAATACGCAAAGGAGTCCCTGGTGGATCAAGCTCCTTTACTGGGATGGGTTGTGACGAACCATAGTCCTTCGCACGGGTCAGAAATTTCGCAGCACGTACCATGTTAATGCAACCATGACCACTTCCCTCTAGTGGATCTTGATCACCACCATACTAATCATGGGTCCTTGAGTTCATATTTTTATTGTGGGGTAAAGGTTTAGTCAGCATAGTTGGGCCTTATGTCAATAATCTTGAGGCTTCATTGATACGAGGGCACAAGTAAGTGAGGTGATCGTCCTTACACAACTTGCAAGGAAATTTAACCTTACATTTAGCTTCCTTGTCCCCCCCAGCATTACGGGCGTTCTTGTCATTATTATTAGCATTTTCATTCCTATTCCCACCCTTACGATTATTCTTACCCTTGTTTTTATTTCATCCGGGCTGTTGGTTACCCTTCTGGTCCGACGATTGTACTGAAAGCACACTTGTCGTTTGGGTAGGTTGAGACGAAGCCGTGGCTTGTCTCGAAGTAGATTGGTTGATTGACAATTGACTAACTTGTTTCACAACCGAATCTGTAGGTTTATCACTTGCACAACCAACAATGCCATCAGCATGTAATCCAGGTTTAACTTTGGGGTCAAAACTAGAACGTGGAGCATTGGGAATGATCTCATATAACAAACCGAACTGAGCATAAATCAAATCCAGTTCCTATGCGCTAAAAATTACTTGTTCCTTATTTTCCACTCTGGATGTAGAAACATCCTTCGCTATATATGGAAATAATGACTTAAGGAACCATTCGAGGGGGGATTCCGGCGATATAAAAGCTTTAATCAACCTCTTCCATCTACGCCACTCTTGGATATGATCCGAGATATGTGTGGCTTTATCCTATCAAAATGTCGACAAGAGTTCAATACCAACTTCATAACGCACTGGTAGCTGGAAGTGGTTAAGAAAATTCATCGCTAGGTCATCGAACAAAGCGAATGCCCCCCTAGGTAGCTCTATATACCATTTCACAGTAGGCCTTGTAAGGGTGCGTTGAAATAGTCTTAAACGGATTGAGTCCTGGTGTAAGGAATTCGAAGAGCACCAAAGGTGAAAGGTAGTAACATGCTCGCTCGGATCCTCTCCCGGTTTTCCCTTGAACTAGGGTATGTCCGGGGGAAGCTTAGTAGGGACAGGCGGCCAAGCCGGGTCATGAGCTACAGGATCGTTCATCAATTTTGACAAGTTAGGAAGATTCAGCGTTGCGAGGAAAGGGAGCCTAGGATGATTAGGTCGATGGAACGCTCCTTGATAGTTCTGATTCACATAGGTCTAATTACCATAACCACCATGGCCTTGGCCATAGTTCCATCCTCCCGTTTGACCCATATAGGGTGGCATGGAAGCACCATAGTATGGTGTACCTTGACTATTTGGAGCTACAAAGCTGTAATTTGGAGAGAAATCAAGTTGTTGATACCCGTACCCATAAGGTGAAGAACTCTGTCCATACTGCATCCCATAATAAGGTCCACAAGTCATCGCATGCGATGTCCCATGAGACACTCCGTAAGTAGGAACATATGCTCCGGAAGTAGGAATATACGTTCCAGAAGTAGGAATTTGACCTCTAGAAGTATGACCATGACCTCCCGAAACAACAAGTGATGCATGTACCTGAGACACAACCGGTCTAGTAACCACAGTACGAACATAACTCGTAGCAACGTTTCAGCCCGAAGGACCACGTGAATGAGGTGGAGGGTGAACATTTGAAGAATTAGGGATAGAGGACAAAGGGCTTTGTGTAATTATGTATGTGTTATTCCCTATAGTCACTCATCTTGGATCTGGTATCCCAATAAGATTGCTAACCCTAGACCTAGGAGGAATATGTGATGTAGCTTCCACCGGTGGGATGGAAGGTGAGATGTGACTTGTGCTCCCAAACCTCTCCGCATGGTAAGGAATGAGAGTGCCCCCAGGCATAGTGTTAGGCTCAAACTCAGACTTGACATGGAATGCCAAATCATGTGTGGCAAAATAAGACATACCATAACTAGTGCTCGTGGGTTAAAAATGAGTCTCATCATCCTCCATCATTCCATACCGGCGATGAGTCAATGGGGAATCAACCCTAGAGTAAGTATTTCTATCATGAAAAGTTCTTATCTTGGAAATCATAGGGCCTAACTCAGTCATGTTGTGTGAAGGATCATAGTTAGGAGTAAACTCCCCATCTTCCACATGAATGGGAGAAGGTGGTTCAGGAATACCTTTTATATGGTCTCCCATGGTGTGTGAATCAATGTGCGAAGTAATCCTCCTGGACTGTCTATTTATCTCTCCCAAAGGAGGAGGAAATGTAGAAGGCGAAAGTCCCGCTAAATGATGAGAACGGCGAGGAGCTGCACCCGAATCCACAATGACTCAAAAAATATAAAAGACTCTCTCTCTACGCAAACCCTAGGAAAGCTAACATGCACAGAGAAATCACCAATAAAATCTAAATCCCACCACAAGCAATCAAGGGTAGGATACATGAATTCCTGAATGAAGCAGGTATGTCTCGCCTAGGAGAGGGTTGAGACTCTCATACACAACAAGCGGAGGTACGTAACCAATTATTGTGTCCCTCAGCTTTAATGCATAAAGCGACTGTGCTGTCAGACCCCAACCTGGCCGAGACACCTGCAGAATAACCCCTACAAAGTACCCCCTCGATATCCTAGGTAAGGCCACTAAGGTCACCTCAATATAATCAATGCTCAGGCGGATAGTCGCAGGCGGGATTGACCGTATGGGCAGGGTAGAAAAGCCCTAAACTCTCGAAAGAGCCCCCAGATATGAATACAATCCTGGAAATATCTCTGGTGCTACTCATTTATGACTAGGGGTCATTCCAATCAATAACCGCTCACACTGCCTCGTGCTTAACTCTCTTTTGAGAGGAGGATCCTAAGAAACACTGGTTATCCCAAGGAATTTCACATGCTCACTTCGAAAGACACATACATGTTGTTTTTTAGTGGTGTTGGAGAATTTACTCATAATGGACTATTCCAAGACCCTAAAACCTAATCTTGTTGGTGAACCCTATCAAATAAAATAGTGTAGTTCATTTTAATTTAAGCGTTGATTTTAATTGGCTTTATTACTCAAAAAAGGGATATGGCCGTGCAACTAATGGTGTTATGACACAACATGAAGTAAAATGCACACCTAACAATCAATGCAAATGCATTATGTCCATGAAAAACAAGGTATGCTACTACGTGAAATGCACAATTTTTATTCAAATGGTAAATGCAAGATTTCCTATATGAAATCCTGACTAATACTCCAAAGCAAATCTAGTGCAAGTACTATGCAAAATGCAAGATGCAATGCATGATGATAAGAAAATATTTTTGGATTTTTTGAAATAAAAATGAGATATAAAAGAAAAAGAATGATTCTACAACCCGCAGACTCTGCAAGCACACTCAAGCATCACTCAAGAAAAGCACTAAGGTAAAATAAATCTAATGCACTAATCCCAAAACAAAAAATAAAAATGCAATGACAAGAACATTCTTCAAAAAAGAAATTTAACCCTAAAAAAACATCTCTGGTCAGAAATAGAGGTGTATACAGACTCTAGCAGCATCAAAGAAGACTCAACAATTATCAAAATTCACCCAGCAACCATCTGACTTCCTCTAGAAGGAAAAACTAATGGCATACGCGACTATTCGCAGAAAACCACCGTATATACGCGACTGCGATTTAAAAACTCATGTACAGGAAGAAAGGTGCATAAAAATAAGGCCAAACAGACAAGCTGACACAAAATTCACACCAATCAGAAACTACCAGGAAAAAATGCCCCCAGACCCGACATAGAAACAAAAGAACAAGAGCAATTCAAAGTCATTGAATGCCGACAGAACACCCCCAAAAGACAACTACTAGGAAATCCCCAACGGAGTCACCAATTTTGTTACGGAGAGAAATTCATATGGCTTGGGGTACCACAATAGACAACTTGACTCCAGAAATCAATCCTTTCCAATATGCAATAGAAATTAAATATCTAACACTAAAAGATCAGACCTCTTACCTTATTTCAGATGGTTGAAGTAGATCCCGATTGGGCTTTCCAGCTTCAGCTTGAATTGATAGATTACTTCCTCAACAACAAGTAAACAAGACAAGCATACTATATATATTGGTTTTAGATCTATTCTAGCAGATATAATCAACAATGTATAAGCATTTGAAGTCATCCCATGGATAAAATATTCATTCAAACATTCATTATTGGACAGGAAAAGATATTTCTATTAATATAAAATCAGAGATTACAATGGATACAACCTCTATCGGCACATCTACAAACGGAAGAAACTGAATCCCCCACTTGGGCCTCCACCACCTCAATCCTCCATCTCTCGATAGCAAGCTCACAAGCAAAAGGAAAGCTTGGGAAGAACACAAAAGTGCTCAAAGGGACAAAGGGATGCAGACTCATGCACAAGTTCTGGCAACAATGGACTATAGTTTCTTTGCTCACAATTCTCTCTTATTCCTTCAATGTACCAAAGAGTTCCTTATATAGCTTTTCAAAGGGGTAATGAAAGGTCGAATCTGAGCGATCTCAAGGCATATGGAAGGCCAGGAGCCAAGTGAGTCGGATCCATGTCAAGGAAAACTCCAAAAGGATTTGGATTATGCAGACATCCTGATGTACGCGGTTTTAGGGGTCAAACCCACGTATATACGGGATTATAGATTTAAAAGTCGCGTATATCAATTTTCACATGTTTTTAGGGATGGTCGAGGAAACATCAAAGGACAAAAAATGGTCCAAGGGCTCTAAGGAGTCTGCAGAGGGACAGGGGAAGGCCATACAAGTGTGATTCACCTGAAGTGGTAAAATCAGCTATAACAACAACGCTATTTTGTTTTTAAAAATTCACACGCGTTTTGTTTTACTAAATCGCGCTCCCATATTGTTTAAATTCAAAAATTTATTCCCTCCAAATGATAAGGCCGAGCCTCCACCCATGCTTTCATGGAATTCCTATGCCTATGTGTCTGCTTTGTACTTTGCTTCGGATTCAACATGCCTATGTCTTGGAGTATGATAAACCATGGCTAGTTCAGCATTATATCCAAATTTTCAATATGCTCGTGTTTAGCGGTTCGTCTGATTATGCTGCACACCTCCATTTTTTTATGAGATTTTAGAAACAAATATGGTTTTTTTTGCAAATTCTAAATATGTAAATTTTAACAAGAATACATAATTTTTTCTATTTTTTTCTTATTTATCTTTTGTCATCACTCCTCAACTCAAAAAACACACTGTTAGTGTTTTGTCCATATCTCTTTCATTTCTCAACCATTTAAAAAAAAAATTGTATGGTGCACTAAAGAGCACCAACCTCTACATGCTATAAAAAATCCATTTCCAAATAATTGCATTAAGACATTCAAACGTTGCACCCACAATTAACGTATCGTTTTCGAGGTTTGATCTCTTAGATAATTAAAAAAAAAATATTATTTTGGTTATTGGAAAAATAGTCGTGCACTAGTCCTATATGTTCTATATATGTATACCGGTTTTTGTAAGTTTATTCCATCATTTACACACTCAGACGCTGCACCCACAAAAACATATACCTTATAATTTGTCCCAAAAATAAATAAATAAAAGTGCCCGTTAAAAAATATCTAACTTTAGATAGTTAACAGCATTTTCAGTAGAAAAAAATATATATTTGGAAAGGTAATTCAATTTCCTACATTTCTTGTGTTTTACTGATCGCAAGATTCATTGTGTAAGTGTCACAAAATATGCATGCAAGTTGATGGATATCTGTTTTTTCAGTTTTGTATTGCATCTAATGCGCCAAAAGAGACCCTCAACTTCTTGCACACACCCCACTGTCAGATAGAAATCGATAAGATAATTGAATACATAAGATAAACTCTTCAATGGAAAAATATAACGTATAGATTCTTCCTTGAGTATGATGGAAGTTTAATAAGATGTTCTCATTTGATTAATTGATTGCATTTATGGAAAAACATAGTTTTGAAGTTTGTAATAAGTTTTGAAGTTTTTTATTGAAATATTCGAGTATGGTGACGATCATTATTAAGAATGATTAGTTGTGTATATGGAATATATGTTATAAGATAATTGTTTCATAGAAATTTTGAATGGTCTGTACATGCATATATACTACAAGTATTAGCTATGTAATGTGATAATGTGTTGTTAATATGTTGATGTGCAATGTTGTTAATTAATTCCTCGAATAATTAGATAAATATTTCTTGATGATGAGCATATAAGCTCTAGAGAATCAAGGTTATTGAGTTACCATGTTGATATGGTGTTGATCCAGTGGGCTTAGGAACATCAAGAATGTTCAAAGTTATTAAAACTTTTATTTGATGTGAAATTGGTAGGATCTAGAACATTGAGTATGCTTAGAGATGATTATGATACATCATACATTTAATGTTTCTTTTGAAATGATATTAAATATATGTCATTATGACTAATGGTTTCTTGAGATTATTTCAGGTAATGAATTATGAAAGATACAATAAGACCATAACTGAAAAACTAAAGATCAATATATGAAACTTGTAGTAAAAAAAATGCAACACAAGACTAATCATATAAAGGGTTATGAAATTTGTGAGCTGATCACGGAAAACGCCCTGGGTTATAATGCTCTAACTTCTAAGAAAAAAACTTTTTTACACTAAAAAAATCTTTTAAAAACAAAGTATACATGAATAACCAACTCATGAAGAGGAAGAAGAAAATTGGATATTAAAATTTTGTGACTAAAGAAGAGAAACAGAGTTTGGTGTTGAGTGTGTTGGATCTAGAGAACCTAAACTGTTTAGTCTTTGATTTTTTTGATAAAGTAGTATGGAACTATCAGTGAGAACCCTAGTGAGGTGTTAGGTTCTGTTGAGTGCTCTATGATATTAAACTCCTAGGAAAAGAGATACCGGTGATGAGGTGTTAGGATCTTAAGCAGAGGTGAGGTGTTAGGTTCTGTTGTGATATCTTTTGCAATGTTAAGATTTCATACTCAGAGATATGTGAGCTTCTAGGCCATAAGAGCTTCTAGGATCTATGCAAGAGATATGCCAGAGAGTTGTAAAACCCAATGAAGGGTATCGTCCCTGTATCAAATGATTATAGTGTTTACATTTTGAAGAGGCCTGCATGTGAACTAGTGATTTTGTGAGGAGATGGCCCTCATGTATATATATGCCAGAACTTTGAAAGAATATTATAGCCAAGAAAATATTTGAACGTCAATTCCATATAAAATATGGTGTGTGGTTGCAAGGATACTATGTTATTATCATGAAGTGAATATTTCAAATCAAATATAAATTCTACATGGTTGTTAATAAAAAATAGCAAAATGAAAATGCATGAATTATTTTACCATAGATTATGGTTTATATATATATATCATGTGTCACTCACAAATGATACACATGTGCATATTGAGAGCAAGACTAAGCTCTAAAGAGTTTTTATGAAAAGCGACAACAATATGTTGCCAAAAGAAAGTATATTTCTTTTTATTTGAAAATTTATATTTATGCATATGTTTATGATAAACATTGGAAAGGATTCATAACATTGTGTAAAGAACGGGTTGTGAAAGACAAAAGCAATACAGACACTCTAACGGAAAACCAAAGCAAGAAAAGGATAATGAAGCTCAATAATTCCAAAGTCCAATGTACGTTGAAGACAAAAACTTGATAAGTACCAACAATGAGGATGGTATACCTTTAAGGGGGGAGTATGTAACATCCATGATATTAGCACTAACAATCACTAGAGAAAAGATAAAAGGGAGGCATTGGCATACATATACTTTTGGTATCATCATTTACGGTGAAAGATCTGGCATGGAAAAGGAAAAGGAAGAAAAATGGCAGAGCCAATTCCAATGCTAGAATATTATACCTTTACAAGAAAGGTATTGTAATATACTTGCTTTCTTCTTATGTACGATGAAAAGTAAGACTGATTTAATACTATCTTTCTATTTTTTTTATATATGGGTGCATCCACGAAGGTGGGTTACAATTTTTGGCAAGGCGATTTTGGAAAAAAACGAAAAATCATACCTCGATCAAGCTTTTATTAAACCCTCGATCGAGGGTTTAATAAAAGCTCGATCGAGGGTTGAAAAAATAGCTTGATCGAGGGTTAAAACGGACCTCGATCGATCATTTTTAATCTTCTATAAATAGACACCAAAACCATCATTTAACTCACTTCATTTTTTGGATAGAAAATGGTCATATATATTCATTTGTCGATATGGGTTGTAGAGTAATTGGGTTATAGATGTGATTGATCACATGTTATGAATCTAATCAATCAGATCTATAACACCAATCAGGGATGATTTTAAGGAACCATACTTATTTAAAAGTGTATAAATGTTGGCGAATATTACCAATTTTTAAAACACCAACTATAAAATGATTGTCGATATTTTTCAAAAAATATTTTAATTTCCAAGGATTTTATATCGTTTATTTAATAATTTAGCGATTTTTAGGGTGAAAAAATTTTACCCCATCAAAATTGGGCGAAACAGGGCTTCAAAAAATGCAAAATGACGAATCTTTTTTGGGAGAAAAACATCGAAAAATAGCCCACTGGGCTAAAATTCGCCCCTAAAATTATCCCTAACACCAATTACTTTACGACTAATATTTATTCATTAAATCTAGAGGAAGTAGTAGTAGTACTACGGTTACTCATTTTTTCTTCAAGGTATGTATTATTACCCACAAGTATATCATTCTTCTAGTCAACATCATGCTTTATTAAATTTTATTATCATATAATTCTATGTTTTAGAGACCTTGATCGAATTGATAGATTGATCTTGACAGTGTATTTCAATATGCATTGAATGTAAAGTTTTGTTTAATGAAGTCTTCCAAAAGATGCTTGGATATTAATCTTGCACATTTATCTAATGACTAAATATCATTCTCATCAAAGATTAATCAACAAATAACTCATGAAATGGTGTAAATCAGAACCAGAATGGTAGCCGCTCTATATATTCAATAAAGAATGAATGATTACAATTACAATGGCATGCTACAAGCATGAATGGAGAGACAATTCAAATTCCTAAGGAGGTCATTCGAAGTGAATGAGTGAGTCTAGCTTAACTGACTGTAAGCCATGGTTCACACCCAATTAACCACTGATCCAAAACCTTAATTGACTCAACTAACCCTCACTCAAGTCGGAGTGCAATAAATGACCGAGTCTCAACTGAAAGAGATCAGACACATGTGATAGCTCACCAACCATCAATAGGTAGTGCTACACTGACTCCAATGAACCCCGATGAGGTTAACTGAAGTTGAACTGCACATCAGAAGTTGGTGGAGGCACCCTTGTTGACTCTAGTTCATTAAATAATCAATAAATAATATATTTAATGAGAGGAGGTTCCTTAGCTGACTTGTTTAACTGATTGTAACCACCAGTTAGCAATTAGGTGCATTAATATCACTTAGATCACCCCTGGAGTGCTCCAGTTAGCCTCCCCGAATGTAGGAAAAGGATAAGTTAGCCTCCTTTACTGAAGGTAGGTGTGGGTGAGACTGGATGATGACATTTAATGCTCCACTGATGTCAATTAATGTTAATAATACTTAGGATAGTGGTTTAACTAGGCCGGTTTGACCAAAAAGAGTGTGTATGGTGGAAAATGTCTCCAACACCCCTCCCCTTAAGCTATACTCAGGAAGATTTAGAAAAAAAATGCATAAAAATGCTAGGGATTTGGAAACTAAGGCCATAGGTCACCCTGCACAATGCTGAAACTGAAACAATGCTCAAAACAAACTAAGTGAGGAAAAGAGGGAAAACCCAGTGGGAAAAACCCCCTTCAAGCTGAACACTGAAAGTAGTCTGAATCACCCTGATGAACGCACCCCGAACAGTGAACAAAGGTAAGTGAACTTCTTTTCTGAAAATCTATTGGTGAATATGTCTACAATTTGCTCATCACTCGGGTAGTATTGCAGAATGATGGTCCTGTCATGCACTAGCTCCCTGATGTAGTGCATGTGGATCTCTACATGCTTGGTCCTCTTCTTGGTAATAGCACTTTGATTGTCACAAAAGAGGAAAGTGGACAAATTACTACCAAGATCAAACTCTGAAAGAATTCCTTGCAACCAAACTGCTTGGATGCAAGCATTCACTGCTCCTCAATACTCGACCTCTACTGAAGATAGTGATATGGCAGCCTGCTTTTTTCTTGACCAACAAATGGGACCACCACCAAACATGAATACATATCTGGAAGTAGACTTTCGATCAATAGAATCACCCACCCAATCGGAATCGATGTATCCAACCAGCTCTAGCTCAGAGTCTGTATCATAGTGAATGCCGTAGGTCCTGGTTCCCTGAATATACTGAAGGACCCTCTTAGCTACATTCCAATGAAGATCATGAGGTAGATTTATGTATCTTGATACAACATTCATAGCATAAAAAATATCATGCCTAGAATGTGTCAAGTACAACAAGCTACCAATCAGTTGTCGATAGATAGTGTAGTCCATGGGAGGTGTGTTTTTTCCTTCTTCAAGGATGATCCCTGAAAGGAAAGGGAATGGTTTAGGCCTACAATCAGCCATGTTAAACTTGAATAACAGGTCTAAAATTTATTTTTATTGAGTGACCATAATCCCATCAAAATTTTGCTCAATTTCGAGCCCCAAAAATGGTTTTAGGAGCCCCAAATCACTCATTTCAATGGCATTGTGGAGAGTAGTTTTGATGGTTGAAATGGAGGAAATTGTGCTACCTATGATCAATAAGTCATCAACATATAAAAAAATGATAATTATATGATCATGATACTACTGTAAATACACATTTGGATCTGATATACATCTTTGAAATTTTTGCGAGAGAAGGAAGGCATCCATCTTGGAATACCACTCTCTTGGGGCCTGTTTTAACTCGTATAGTGACTTCTTTAGCTTGCAAACCAAAGATGGATCAGTGATATAGCCCTTAGGCTGCTTCATGTATATCTCCTCATAAATATCTCCATGTGGAAAGGATGACTTAACATCCATGTGATGCACTTCCTAGTGCTTGGATGCAGAAATTGCCAAAACAAGGCGGATGGAGTCCATTTTTGCAACCGGTGCAAAGGTCTCATGGTAGTCCACACCTTGGACCTGAGAGAAAAATTTTGCCACCAGAATTTCCTTATATTTGTAGGTTCTTCCATCAGAAGAAACCTTGGTCTGAAACACCCACTTGCATTGAACCAATTTCTTTCTCGGCAGAAGGAAAACTAGCTCCCAAGTAGTGCTTTTCTGAAGAGAATTCATCTCTTCATCCATGGAAACATGCCATCTCGGATCCTTCCAAGCATGATAGTAGGATTTAGGATCTGAAATAATCATCAAATATCAAGTTTTGGACAGCAAATTATCAGAATAAGAGAGCGCAATACCTGCTCTTTGGAAATTAGACCGGGTTCTCCTTGGATCATCCGAATTTCCAATGTTTTCTCCTGCGGAGGAGAGTGTCTGTCGGGCCCATGTAGGAAGATGATTTTTCACTTCAGGTTCTGATTCAAAATCTGATTATTGCAGCACACTGATATTAGAAATCAAAGAATCCAAATCAGGGCCATCACCCCTAATTTCATCATCCAAATATTCAGTAGAATAGGAAGGAAATTCAGCAGTTTTCTCCTTCACTAGTTCCACCTCCTGAAGAGCCTCATTGAACTTGAAACTTCTCTCAATTATGATATATTTGGTATTGATATCTAGTAGCTTAAATACGTTAGATTCATCAGGATACCTAATAAATATACATTCTATGCTTTGCGGTTGCAAATCCCTTCTCTTATCAAGCGGAATACAGACCCATGCAGTGGACCCAAACACCCGTAGGTTCGACACATCCGGCTTGTGTCCGAAGTATGCTTCGAAAGGAGTATTTACTTTAATGGATAAGTGTGGCACTGTGTTCTGAATGTATTCTGTAGCATGCATGGATTCATCCCACAAATTTGTAGCAAGCTTCTTTGACTCCAACATATAGGTGGTCATCTCCTTGAGAGACCGATTCTTCCTTTCTGCTACTCTGTTCTGTTGGGGAGTGTAGGGAACTGAATGTTGAACATGAATACCACTTTGGGAGAAAATGTGCAGAAACTTATTACTGACATACTCCCCTCAATTATCAGATCTCCAGATCTTGATCTTAAGCCCAGAGGCATTTTCGATCAAGGCCTTCAATTCAGAAAAATTTTCACATACTTCTGATTTCTTTTTTAGAAAGAAAACCCATGTGTACCTTGAAAAATCATCAATAAAGGTAAGAAGATACCTTGATCCATTCATGGATGTGACAGGCATCGAACCACTGATATCAGAATGTATCAGCCCCAATATGGATGTAGCTCGGTTTGCCTTCCCCTGATTGAACTTGTGCTCAGGGTGTTTTCCAACCACACAGCCCTTGCAAATTCCCGTGGTTTCCTTGATGAATAGGAGGCCTTAAACCATGGAGTTTTTCTGTAATTGATGCAAATATTTGAAATTAAGATGGCCAAACCTCTCATGCCACATCCTACTAACCTCATTCCCATGAGTTAGCAGAGCACTGGGCTTTGCATCCGTAACAAAGTGAGAGAACTCATAGGCTTTTGCATGATGGTTTGCAAGGCCTTTAGCAATGAGTTTCCCGGATGCAATTTGTGTTATCTCAACATAATTTGGGATAAAAGAAACTTTCTTAGGCACTACATTATGTGTCATTTGATAGACACTAAGGATATTGGATGCCAGAGATGGTACATACAATGCATTTGAAAAGAAACCATTTTCAAGATCAACCGTACCTTGTCCTTCTGAAATGATGGTGGAATCATCTCCCATGTGGATGGGGATGGATTTTCCAGTATCCAACGATGAAAAGGAGTCTCTTTCAGTCATCATGTGGTTCGAAGCTCCTGAATCAATCAAGAGTGCTTTGGACTTCGAAGTGCTTGCCATGATGGCATGACCTTTTTCATGCTGTGGTTCCCGATCATGCCGATCTCTCCTCCGAAAGCGCTTTGGAAGATTGATGTGATTCCTCTCAAGGAGAGAGGTTGCTTCATCAAGCTTCTTCTTCATGCAGACATGTTCAAGGTGGAAGCCCTTCCCGCAATAAGAACAATTGACTTTTTCCTTCCCATTGTGCCCTTTTCCTTTGTTCTTCCTTGAGCCAGAAGACTCATCATGCTGCTGATTTTCAACTCTAGGCTTAGGAGCATCAAATTTAGTTTTTTTATTCTTTTGATACTTTCCTTTACAATTCAGATCTTTGGGCCCTGAGACATGGAGGGCTTGATCATGGGAAGATCTGATGATCCCCATCTGGACAAGCTTGTCATGTTCACTTGTTAGGGACTCAATGAAGGCATTGGGTGTAGGCATCTTCCAGACAGCGGTTGTGAGATTTCCCACATGGAATGTAGAAACAAAAACTAAATAATCAGCCCCAAGTTTGGAGAGTATGGAGAGGATGAGATGATCATCCTCCTTCTCCACTTTGCATTTCTTCAAGAGTAAAACAATATGCTTGAACTTTGTGAAGAAATCATTCAGAGTCTCGAAATTGGAGGGTTGGAGAGACATGAGTTCATTTTCGAGCTGGTAAACCCTCAAGTCATCATAATTTTCATATAGAGTCTCCAATTTGTCCCATATGTCTTTCGGAGTCTTCAATCCCGCAAGATGGAAGAGAAGGTATCGAGAAATAGAGAGGCACAAGAAACCAAAATCTTCATCCTTCTTGGTCAAGAATCTTGATTTTTCTATGGCGGATCTAGACTCATCTTCAGTGTCCATGGTGACTCTAAAAATTCCTCTGGAGCGCAGCTGAATCTCCATATCACCTTTCCATGAGTGGAAATTGTATGGAGTCAAGAGATCTACTGAGGAGGAAATTTGGATGTGCTGGAGCGAATGCTTCACCTGTAGAAACCTGAAAATCAATACAGAAAGGGAAATGTAAGGTTGGACAGCCTACACATTCTAGCCTTTCATCACACCTAGCATAGTTAATCAAGAAAGCTTGATCAACAAGTTCTTTACTTGGGATATTAAGTCGTAAGCCTTGGCTTCTGGTGTAGTGCTGGATTTTTGAGATATTGCTCAATTTTCATGTAGAAATCTGTCAAAAAGCTTGGTTTTGAGAGATAGAGCTTCATCCCGCCGTGAGCTCTGATACCATATTAATCTTGCACATTGATCTAGGGACTAAACATCAGTTTCATCAAATATTAATCAACAAATCACTCATGAAATGGTGTAAATCGAAACCAAAATGGTAGCCTCTCTGTATATTCAATAAAGAATGAATGATCACAATTACAATGTTATGCTACAAGCATGAATGAAGAGACAATTCGAATTCCTAAGGAGGCCATTCGAATTGAATGAGTGAGTCTAGCTTAACTGACTGTAAGCCATGGTTCACACCCAGTTAACCACTGATCCAAAATCCTAATTGACTCAACTAACCCTAACTCAAGTCAGAGTGCAATAAATGACTGAGTCTCAACTGAAAGAGATTAGACACATTTCACAACTCACCAACCATTAAGAGGTAGTGCTACACTAACTCCAATGAACCCCGATGAGGTTAACTAAAGTTGAATTGCACATCAGAAGTTATTGGAGGCGCCCCTGTTGACTCCAGTTCATTAAATAATCATTAAATAATATATTTAATGAGAGGAGGCACCTTAAATGACTTGTTTAACTAATTGTAACCACCAATTAGCAATTAGGTGCATTAATATCACTCAGATCACCCCCGGAGTGCTCCAGTTAGCCTCCCCGAATGTAGGAGAAGGCTAAGTTAGCCTCCTTGACTGAAGGTAGGCATGGGTGAGACTTAATGCTCCACTGATGTCAATTAATGTCAATAATACTTACGATAGTGGTTTAACTAGGCCAATTTGACCAAAAAGAGTGTGTATGGTGGTAAATGTCTCCAACATTGGACATCTTGTATTTTGAATTCCCATTTGAACTCATGCCACTGAACATTTTCAATTCTTGTTGAAATGAGAATTAATATCATGTTTAGTTTCCATACTTTTTGCTTTTCGGATCTCATAGTCGTCATAACACATTTTCTTTTATTTATTTTCTTCCACTCTTAGCATTATGAAACACCAAAACAATTAGTCACATGTTATTAATGTAAATTCTAATGTCATTCAATAATTTACTAGCCGAAAATTAACTTCAAATTTGTGGCACAATAACAATTTTGAAGAGTAAATAATGGACATTGATATAACCCAAGGAAATGAGGTCATATTTTTTTTCATGCTCACATTTTCATTTCTCTAAAGGTACTAAAAATACTTTGCTCCTTCGTATAAAATTTTAATTTTAAAAAACTACAATTTTGTGATATGACTCTGAGTGTAAGACTATTTTTTATCTTAATCGTTTTGTTCTATTCTGCTGTGGGCTCTAGGATTTAAATATATGTCCCGAAGATCTATACCATGGGTAGAACGTAGTCCTGAGAATCCAAGTCGAGTGGACACAACTCGCCTAAGTTCAACTCATCAACTGAATTGCATGCATCATTGTTCTCATTGGTTCAATGCAAAAACAATACTATGACAATGATGCATGCAATTCAGTTGATGAGTTGAACTTAGACAAGTTGTGTCCACTCGACCTAGATTCTCAGGACTACGATCTACCTATGTTATAGATCCTCGAGTTAGATATTTAAAGCTTAGAGCCCAGGGCAGAATAGAACATGACGATTAAGATACAAATTAGTGTAAATTCAAAGTCATATCACATAATTGTAGTTTTTTAAAATTAAAAATTATATACGAAGAAGAAAAGTATTTTTAGTATTTAAATCATTTCACTACATTTCTGTACTACATTGTATACACATTGGATATATTGCTGATAGGAATCAAATGATGTTGAAATTTGTTACCAACCACTGATGACATAAACAAGCTAGATGTTGAATTCTAATGAAAACACACCATGATACTAATTGAATATAAGCATTAAAAAAAATTAAATGCATGTAGTTCACAGACTCTAAAATTATTGTTAAAACCCCCAAATGAATACCTGGAATCATCATCAAGGTTTCACAACTATTGGTTAAAGTTTTGAGTTATCATGCTAGGATGCATTGAAGGGTTTATTATATCTACATCGTGGTCATTTTGCTACAAACAATAGTTTGTCCACTTGGTCACTACACATAAGATTAATAATCAATGTCATCTGTAGTGTTGTTTAAATCCATGTCTCTTTTCAACATAGAGTTCAATGTTTTTGTTAATATCTTTGGTCCAGAGAAAATTTAAACTTCATTAAATTTAGTTATAAGTAGGGTCACAAGGTCGCATATATGGGGCACAACATATTATTATCACTACGAGAAACCTTTTTTTATGAGTTGAGCGAGTTGGCATGTCATATTTATTTCATGAGTCTTATTCATTTGCTATATTCTTAATGTACCCATGTCTAGATGAAACACATTGGTAATAGGTTATAATTGTCAATTATGTTTATGTACACATTTATCTATACAACGAGAGAATTCTAATTAGATGTTCTAGGTGAACTATGGAAAGACTTTTCTTGTTTCCTAAACTTTGATGCCTCTTTCATAGTTTCAAAAAACTAAATTTTTTTTTTCAAGAAGAAAAAACTGTCCTTGTTATTCAAGTTGAATCAAAAGACATTTTACACACAATAGCATAACTGCCCACCCTGGGAATCCCGTCAGGGAGAAAGGCACAAAATACCAAAATTCCCATCAGAATACTGTCTCATCATGTAATGGGGACTGTCTGATCATTCACATCAATCGAGAGCCAATAAACTTTGTTCTGCATTCTAAAGAGGAACTTACTAAAGAAAAGCAGCTGCAATACATGGGTAAAAGACCCAATCAGACCAGTAAGGCTCAAATAGTGTGTCCAGGGGATCCGTAATGAGGGGAAACCTCATAATACAAGCTCAAAAGAGCTGAATATAATCTCTAAAAACCAGATTATTCTCATCAAATTCCAAAAAGAAGCATTTACCTTAGGGAAGACTAAGTGCCTTTTTAGAAAGTCTGTCAGCAGTCATATTGTGCTCTTGATAGATGTGAGAGAACGACAGTTCCGGAAAGCTAGAGGCTAACTTTTTAGTCTCCCTACACCAATGAACAAGTTCAGGTGGGGAGAGAGCAGCTGATCCTTTTGCCCAGTTGATGATTACCAGAGAATCACCAAATACCTGGGTAAGTGGGATCCCCATCATATGGGAAAGATGCAAGAGCGCCCAGAGACTGAGCAACTCTGCCTTGGTATTTGTGCCATGTCCCACCCCCAGCGAAAATTCCAAATAGTGGGAGTCATTAAGAAAAATGCACAGTCCAGCACCAGCAATCCTGTTGTTGCATGCACCATCGAAAAAGCCACATGGGAAAGACTTGACAGGAGGAAAACCAATATCCCTTCTTCTATTTTTCTTGATGACAGCCTTATGAACTGGAGAAAGTATTGAAAGCAAAATCTGTTGAATGATGCTTTGTATATTCCTGTATTTTCCTTCAAATACTGCTAGATTGCGTGCTTTCCAAGTCGACCACAACATGTAGAAAGGAAGCAGAAATATAGTCGAGCTCTTAGGTGTCTTATACACCCAACCATAAACAATATCGGCAACAGGAATGCCAGATAAACTTAAATTAATGTGGAAATAGTCGACAAAAAACTCTGCTACAGTTTTCCATACCCAGCAGGATGAAAACAAGTGCTCGACCGATTCCTCATTGGATCTGCAAAGAGGACAAATGCCAGGACCCGTGAACCCTCTACACTGTAGATTATCCCAAGTGAGAATACGATTACGGAGGACAAGCCATATAAAACATGATATCTTGAGTGGGAGGGCCCTGTGCCATACAGGGGGGCATGCATCCACCAAGTCCAGTCTAGTAGATGAATAGAAAATGCAGTCATATGCCTCCCTAGCAGAAATAGAATCTTTTTTATTATTATAAGACCACATCAATTTATCAAAGCTGTCTGATAGTTGAATGCCTGAAGCTGCTAGCTCGAAGGTAAAATCATTCCAGACCGATTCAAAGGTACCTCCAAGGTCAAGATCTGAAGCAGAGTACCAGTAATGTCGATCTACAGAACATGGATTATGATCTTGTGCCAAAGTGCAGATATTAAGATCTTCCAGATATGTCCTGAGATCTTCTGGAAAAGATAATGATGCTTCCGAACCCATAATCGGGTATATCCCCAAAAGAATACACTCGCCATTCCCAACCTGCCATGACAGGTGCTGGCCCAACCATGGAAGAACCTATAAAAAACCCCGCCAGAATAAAGAAGAATTACGAGTTCTAAATGATTTTGACCGTAGCCAATCCACCACCGTCCCCCCTTTAAAATATTTTGCTTGGAGAACCTGAAACCAGAGACCATTAGAGTGTAAAACTTTCCAGAACACATTCAACCGCAGAGCTTGATTGAAGCAGGTGAGATTTTTAATACCCCAACCACCAGAATATTTTGTCCAGGATAGATCATTCCAATTAGATAGATGATACTTGAACGATGATTCAGTGGATCGCAAAAGGAAATTGAACAAAGAACTTCTTAGCTTCTTAAGAATGGTGCATGGAAGGGGGGCCAATCCCATCCAATATACAGGAATACTAGAAAGAACAGCCTTGACAAGTACAAGCCTCCCACCAATAGATAAATATTTGTAAGCCCAGTGGTTGATCCTCTTTTCAAATTTTTGCAATAACCAGAACCAGTCAGCAACTCTGTAGTTCAAGGGTTTCAATTGATATCCCAGGTAAGTGATACCTGACTGTATAGGAAGCATCTTATAAGGTAGTACAGCTCTAAAATCATTGAGGCAAGTATCATCAAAATTGTGATAGAGAAAACATGACTTATCAGAATTAATTCTCATCCCTGAAGCTTTACAAAATGTATCAAGGAGGACCTCAAAAGCCTGCCAGTCCTAGAGGGTACCCGTTCCCATAAGAATGACATCGTCCACGAAAAGGAGGTGAGAGAGGGTAAGTGAAGGTGAGATACGTATACCTCTGATGAGACCGTTGTCCCGGGCATCCTTGATGAGGAGACTGAGACCCTCTATAACGAGAATAAACAGCAGTGGAGATAAAGGGTAGCCTTTCCTAATACCATGAGAAGCAGTAAAAAAGTTGGAGGGAGTCCCATTAATTAAAACAACAAAGTTGACAGTGGAAATACAAGACATAATCCAATTGACAGTGAGGAGTGGAACACCAATCTGAATAAGGAAAGCCTAATATAAGTCCAGTCAACACGATCAAAAGCCTTAGTTAGATTCAATTTAAGGACGAATGACAGGAGGTCTTGATCTTAACTGAGTGGAGAACCTCCTGAACAATACCAATAGGCTCAGTGATTTGACGATCTTTAAGAAACCCGAATTGTTCATGGGAGATACCCAAATCAAGAAAGGGTTTAAGTCTGCTTGCAATGACTTTGGCAATGAGTTTGTAAAGAAGGTTACATAAGGAGATGGGTTGAAAATCGGTGAAAGTGCGGGGCTTGTCCTTTTTAGGGATAAGGGTTATAAAAGTGGAGTTCAAGGATGGGGGAATATGCCCAGCAAGCCTAGTAGAATCTACCATTTGAACTAATGTAGAGCCCAAGAGGTCAAAAAAGTATAAGTAGAATTCCACCGGCCACCCATCTGGGCCCGGACTACGATCCTTTTTGAAGGATTTAAGGGAAAGCTCAACCTCCTTCAAAGTAACCTGTGACGTAAGACTCAAGGAATGCTCAGAATGAATCATTCTAGGAAAAAGTGAGATCACTTTGAGCTGGGATTCAAGATAGGTGAGGCTCTCATCCCGAAAGATATACTCAAAAAAAGATTTACCAAGATCCTTCAAGGGACCTTCATCCTCAAAAACATTACCTTCATCATCTTCCAGAGACCAGATCATATTCTGAGCCCTTCTACCTGATGCAATAGTGTGGAAAAATTTAGTGTTAGAGTCCCCTTCAAGGGCCCACTTAAGCCTGCTTTTGAGCTGCCAAGTGAGCTGGAAATGGTTCAAGATACTGAGTCTTTCTGCATTAAGACAAGAAAGATGTGCCTTTTGTTCCTTAGAAAGTATGCCCATAGAAAGGATAGACTCAATGGAACAGTCCAATAGATAAGTGGCCTTGACAAAGCTGGCAGATTTTTCTTTAATCCAAGACTTAGTATCAGACTTGAGGAGCCTAAGAGTCGAACAGAGATCCACAATACCAGAAGAATGATCCAGATTTGAATTAGAAGACCACCATTGATGAAACCAATCAGTAAAATCAGGATTTTCCAGCCATGACCTGTTGAACATAAATGGATAGTTGAAGGGTCCTTTAGTATGATTCCACTCCAATAGAATAGGAAAGTGATCAGATAGGAGAGAGCAATGAGTCCAGGTCCTATAGGCCCCAAGAGAGGGTAGGAGATCATTTGAGATAAGGAATCGATCAAGGCGCTTGCAAATACCATCTTCACCAGTACGACCGTTGCTCCATGTAGGACTGGTCGAGGGAGGAGCAACATCCACGAGACCAACAGAACTAAACAGGGAATGAAAGTGATCAGATTGCAGGTCCAAAGATGCCTTGCAGCCCCAAATCTCTGAAGAGTGAAGAGTAAGATTGAGGTCTCCAGCCAAAACAAGGCGAGGGAGATTGAGAAGACCACCTCGGAGGACTTTGTCCCAGAAAGGAATTCTATCTTTGTAGGGTCCATAGACGTTCAAGACATGGATAGGATAGGAGAGACCACGGAAGTGAGCCTGGAGTAAAATGCCAGCATAGGTATGGTATGCTCTGCATTTAACAGAAAGTGGATTCCAGGCCGAAAGGAGCCCTCCCGAAAGACCCCGAGCACTAATAGCACAATATTCCCAAGAAGGCAAGATTTTCGAAAAAGATAAAAGGGCCGGTAGATCACTGCACATAGTTTCCTGAAGGAGAATGAGATCAGGATGAAGGGTATTAATAAGAGAACGGAGACCAAGATTTTTGGCCCTGACTCCGAGGCCACGAACATTGAGGGAAAGTATGATCATTAAGACCCATCCAGAGAGGGGGTACACGCTCTAAGGCCCCGGGGATGATGGTCAATTCCAGCTTCCTGTAGTCTGACTGAAAGGGGTATATATGGAGGAGAAGCCGGAGAGAGTACACGAGACCCCTTCTTCCCTTTAGGTTTCCGGATAGTAACATTTGCAAATCGGATAGAGTTGAGAGGAATAGTGGAGGAGGATAGTGGGTTAGAGGCCGTAAAGATGGAGAGTGATTTTTTAAGAGCCGATTCCGAAAAAGACGGGGAGGAAGGGGGGCTATGGTGAGGTTGTTCTGAAGGAGGAGGTGGGTCCAATGTGGGGGAAGTTGCCTGTGGTGGACCCGTCATCGGGGAGATGGAAGGTGGGGGGTCCTGAGGAGGAGGGCGAACAGGAAGGGGAGGAAAGTCAACCAATGAATCAAGCGCCAGAGGACATGGGGGGGGTGCTCTCTACCAGAGCATCAGAAGAACCTGATAAAGCTGCAGAAAAATCCAGTGGATTACCAAGTGAGGAAGAATCCGGTGCAGGTTCGACAGATAACCCAGGGTCCCTGACCTTTTTATGTGATATGATCAGACTATCAACTGCCTCGAAAAAAGATTCAGGTACAGTTTCAACAGGAGGAGAAGAATCGAAGACATTACCTGGATGTGTATGACGAGGGACTAGGAGACCAGTAGGAGGCAAGGGCGTCCTATCCAAGCTGAATTCCCTAGAATCAGCAACAGAGGTCTTCTGTGGGCAAGAGTGCCTGAGATGTCCTATGGAATGACAAATGTTGCAGCGAAAAGGCACGTGAAGATAATCCAGTCTCTGAACCAGCATCCTTTTACCACAAAGGAGCTCAACTTCTGCCGGCAATCCACATGAAATATTCATCTCCACCAGTATCCGAGCAATACGTTTATCATAAACATGCAGAAAGTCATCTTCAACAGAGACAAACCGACCGATGGTGTTGCCGATACCCTCCAGGATGGTTTTGCTCCACAGAGGGAAAGGGAGCTGCGGTAAAAGAACCCAGAGATGACGCTTACTGATTTTTTCTTTAAGGGGGTCGAAGTTTGTATGCCAGCGCCCGAGCACCAAAGACCCTTTACCGACACTCCGCATGCTGTCCAAAACCCTGGTACAGTGGTCAGGATCGAGAAAAACAAAGACAATCCATCCTCTGGAGAGAAGACTGATGGTCGGTATGTAGTTGAATAAGGGTTTCCAGAACTCATTTGCCCAAGAAACCCAAGATTGCTTATCCATTTTGCAATATTCCAATCGCCCTATCAGTGCACGGGAACACAGTGTGGAGATTCTGTCAAGAAAGATATCATGACCCAAAACATATCTAAATCGCTCGGCAGTAGCCTTGATACGCTTAGCATTACGTTTCCTACGGTGGCGCTGCAAAGACCCAGAGTCCGCCATACCAAATCAGAAGTACCCAATCCACAGAGCCAAAAGTTGGTGATCATCTACGTAAAGAAATGATGGTAAAAAGCAGAGACCAAGGAAGGCAGAAGAAAAGTCACCAAACAGATACGAGCAGGATGGTACAGAAATACCATAAACAATGGTGGGTGTCCAAACCACGTAAAAATCCCATAACAGATAGACCCAAGAGACCAATGTCAACGGCCTGCTCCACCAAATAATTAGAGACACTACAGACAAAGAAAATGAGTAAAAAATGAGTCAACCCAGAACCCTAGAAACCCGGGGCCGATAAAAGACATGCAAAGGTGGTGGACCAAAATACAAAATCAGAGCCGCAGCAATGAGCGATGTCCTTCCCACTTTTTAGCTAAAGCTTGGTTGGTACTAGTCCCCCAATGCAGGAGAGGGACTCCAAGCTAGGCCGCAGTGCTCTGTCGCCACAACCTTTGCCAAAACCCCACAAAAGAACAGAACGATGAAGAAGCCCTCAAGGGTATGTACAGAAAGCCAGCAGAGAATAGCCACGCAAGGAAAAAACAAGACACCCCAGGAGCAGCCGCATCCGTGAGCAGATCAAAAAACTAAATTTAAAAAACAAAGGACAACTTCCCTTGTTACTAGTATATTTCACTATGGTTATAAGTATTATATTATCACTCCTTCAACTCTTCTTCTTATGCATTTATATTCTTATCATTTATTCAGATATGAAAAATAAAAAAATTTAAATTATTTATATTTATTACAATGTTGAGAATAAGTATCCTTCTTCTTATTCTTTTTTATTTTATATTTCATTATTTCATTATTTTTTTATTTTTTCACTTATGTATTTTATTTTATTTTTACATTTACCATCTTTAAAAAATTATAGTTTCCCATTTCACCTTTATTCTTTTGTAATTTTTCTTTTAAATTCTCTTAGATGGGTCCTCGAAACCCATTTCTAAAATGTCCTACACAGTCCTACATGAACATAATATTATATATAATACATATATATAATATATATAAGCTAAAGCTTATATCCCCCAAAAATATGCTAGCATATTGGTAGTCATGTACAAATATTTTTTTCAAGTGTTTAAGAGTAGCTCGATATAGGGTTTAATAAAACGTCGATTGAGGTTCCGACAAACCCTTAATCGAGGTATTTAAATACCTCGATCGAGGGCTTGAAAAACAGAGATTTAGTCCTCTTTCAAGAAAATCAATGTTTCTCTGTGTCTTCTAGGGGTGTAAAACCTGCCATTCATAGCACACAACTGAGCAGAGTTCATACCGATAGGTTCGTCACCAAATCCTCTATCCATTGAGATATCATGCATGTGTTTTGGCATTCATATGGTTTTTTTTTAATTAGTTCAAAAACTTACACTTAGAAAACCAGACAACAACTTCGAAGCAGCTCAAAGAAAAATACGCAGGAAAAAATATACACATCCAAAAATTTCGTAAAAATGCACAGCCCACACATCGGCGTGTCCTCTTCAAAAGGGTGTCTTTGGTTTTTCAATTTTCGAAAACAGTGAAAAAAAAGATGGGATGGACACACGTGTATAAAATGGTGCTGAAATCAGATGTGGTCACTTTCGAAAAATAATAAATAATTGTATATTGCAAAATAAATTAACAAAAAAATATGCAGACCACACTGCATTATGTGTAGATCATGCTCACGTATATATATATATATTAAATTATTAATATAAGATTGAATTATTAGGATTGGACACGAGCCACTTATTAACTTCTTCAAATTTTTAAGGTCACACAATTCATTAAAAGAAAAATTTCACACACTAAATGACATCAGAATATTTAAAAAAAATATCATTGGGAAGTCAACATAATATTTTACAATTTGGTTTTTTACTACAAGTCGAAATTCACATGGCATATATGGGTTTCGAGGGCTTCTATTTAGCACATGAGTAAAAAAATTAGATTTTCATCGCCAAATTTAACCAAAAAATGTTACCCACCTTCATAGAATCACCCACATCACATTAATAAAAATAGACGTGCTTTTCAAGAAAGCTGAACCCAATTATAGGATAGTCTCCTTTTAAAAAGTTGTGACATCAGTTAACTACGGCGGGAGATTTGATAATAGAAATGATTAAAACTATATATTAGTTGCTCTACCGAATGGTTGGGAGGCCTCACTCGAAGAGATCCCACCGATCTGTGTTCCATCGTAAATTGATTCACTTTAATAAATGCATACACGTTTTTATTCCTTAATAAAATTAAGTGTGTTATGTGGTCGAAGAGGTGGTATCCTCTTATAAGAAGTGATCCCTTTTCAAAGTGTTATTATGTGAAAAGGAGACGACCTCGATAACGAGAGTGAGTCTTATTTTAATTATGCAAGAGCTTGTGTTATATATATATATATATATACAACTCATTCTTTTACATTGATATCAAGATGAGGAGTTATAAATATTTATAACTCCTTTTTCCTTATTAAGATGATGATGAGTTATAAATATATATAACACATTAACATTAAGATGAGGAATTATAATTTTTATATTTTAATATTAAACTTTAGATTAACTTATTTTAATGAGTAAAGGTTATAGAGAGTAATTATAGTCTTTATATTCATAATTACTTCGCTTCTGAAAAGTGTAGAATTAGTATAGTTTTGGCTTATAATTTGAAATCTTTTATTTAATTAAATTTGTGAATACATTATGTGTAGGTTGGGTGAAAGAAGGGAATAACCCAACACCATTATGATTAGGTATATTAAACTGCATTTACATATGCAAAGACATAAATATTAAGAGTTAAAGATAACATTTATTTAATTTGAATAAGTATCACTTAAACGTATACGAATCAAATATAAACTCTATCTTAAGATTGTTAAGGTGAAAATCTAGTCAAATATATATTTGTTTAAAGAACTAGGAAAGTCACTCTTTAATGATCAAAAGCATAATAGATGGCTAATGACTAAGTTTATGGTTGATGAATAAATCTAAACATTTTCTAACTAAAAGAGGTCTCGCAAACTTATATGCTTACTATCTTATGAACTTCCCTTTGGACATTATTAGAGTGAACATATTATGAATTACTTTAGAAAGTAATGCCCATGTTTAAATGAATGCTTTACAATAAAGCTAAATAATAGCCCCTTGTTGGGGTGAACCACTTATATTGGTGTCTCTCTCTTACTTGTGTTTTATTCATGTGAAGTCACCCAAATTAATGCTCTATAATTCTTACATGTTTCAAAGAATACTCACTTTCTTACTTGTGCATAATGAATGAACCATGGATCATGTTATGTAATATAATAGTTAAAGCTTTACAAACATGAAAATTAAGGTTGTTATATGTTATAAGAGAAAGTAAAGTAATAGTGTTGTGTTATCATGAATTAAACTCTACAATATGTATACGTGTGCTTGTTAGTAATATCATGGACATCTTTTACAATAAGCATACATTTAATGCCATGTAACTTTTTGAGACTAATGCTTTTGGTTGTTGAGATGAAAATGTTGTAAAAAAAAATTTAGCCCATCTCACAAAATGGTAAAGATGAAATTGAGTTTGTTACAATTCATTAAATTCATAATTACATTTTCAACTAAATATAAGTTTAAATTGTAGTGTCAAAGGTCACATAGTTACGAGTTCTACTTGTTTTTAAATCATCATACAAAACTTGCATTTAAAGGTGGATGGACATACTTGTTTTGATACTCTTTATTTTTTATTCTTAGGATTTGCTTTATGCTTTTTGGAGCAATTGCTACTTATACATATATTTAAAAAAATTCAAAAACTTAAATACATTTTGGAATTTATGGTTTTCATAAAATCTTATAACTCATTTAGTAATATATGGCTTATATTTAATTTGTGATAACTTAAAAGTAATATTTTCTTATAAGTAAGCTATAAATATTTAAAACAATTAAAAATTTTAAAAAAATCTACAAATTTGCTTTGCATATGGTTTGATTCATTTTGTCATATATTGTCATTTGTCATTTGAGATGTTAAAGATGGATAATAATAATAATTGTTTTTCATTTGATTCATTTTGTCATATATTGTCATTTGTCATTTGAGATGTTAAAGATTGATAATAATAATAATTGAGTGAAAGAGGTTTTTTTCTAAAAGCAGAGATGTATAACTTCTTCCATACCCATCTTAGAGCTAACACTTGTCCTTTATAAAAAATTAAAAAACATTAGAAAAAAACATGTCGACCCAAATTAGATTTAAAATATTTAGAACTCAGCATATATAAAACTACACAAATTAGATAAATTAAAACCATCAACATTATAGTGATAATATATCAACAACAATTTAATGTATAAAAACTTCTTATTTATAAGACAAAGAACTTTTATATATATATAAATTATAATTTTGTATTCCAGCATTATGAATTGAATGTATATTTAATTTATTTCTAAATAAAAATTTAATATTTCTTTTAAAACACAAAACTAACTTTCAGTAATGGGACAGACAAATGATTTTATTTTAAATTATTTAAAAAATAATAAAACAACATCTTATTTATTAATACCAAACAAAAAAAATGTTTGTCGTTGCAAGAATAAAGTGGAAAAGGATACGAGGGAGAGTACCGATTAAGGCAGATAGATAACCTTCAATTAAAACACGGCATGAAAAATAACTCCGACATTACATTCAGAGAAACAGAGTGAATAACGATAGATACATTATATTGATACTGTAGTACAGTAGTACTGACTACCATGGCAGCTCGATCGCCCACCAATTGATTCACGAATATATTTCGTTTGATTGAAAATGTTAATTAAATATTTGATTTTTCGAGTGTGAAAGATTTTTCAATGACGGATCAAAAATGTATATAGTGTTGTCACGTTCTATATTTTCTATTAAGAATTATTTGATTTTAAAATTAATTATTTATAAAAAATAATATTATATTAAGATAATACTAGCAAAGTAGTTACTCATGGTTTTAATACTAGCAGAGTTATATATTTCACACATTAAAATCTATAATAAAAATTAAGTTAATAAGTGTATTTAATAGTTAATTTAAAAATTAATATATTAGGAAGTGTAATTTCAGTAAAAGTGATAATTAGAGTTGAAGTTAAATTAATAATTGTATCATCAATAAAATTAAACTCATAGTTATACCTAATAATTAAATAATTGTATCTAATTCCTATTATTTTTACCATGAATCAATGCTATCCCTCTGAACAATCCAGATCTGCAAGAAATTAAACAAACATCCCACATTCCCACATTTGCCGGCAGAAGCCGAGAGATCTCAACCCGAGAGACCATTGCGCGAGCAAAATTAGATTAAAATTAACAATTGGAGTTAATTTAATCTTCATTACTACAGGTGCATTTTCTGTGAAGACTCTAGAATTTTTTTTTCTCCCTGCCTCGTATCTTTCTCCGAGAACCCTTTATAACAATATACAGAATGAACCTATATAACAATACAGAATGAACCGATATTCCATGTGCCCAAAAGAAAACTACCGACACGACACACTAAGCATGACCCATTGTTTATTGTATTGAAATGGCAGTCGGTTTGTTTCACGATTCATATGATTGTATTAATGGTCGTCTAGTGTTTTTTGACTAAACAAATATAATTTTTTAGTTTCTTGGATGGTTGCCACTTATAACGACATAATTGTTTCAGATATCTACTGAGATACGTTGAATCAGATAAGGCTGCAAATTTAGCGGAAAGGTCCTTTATTCATATAATTTGTTAGTGTCAATACATATATCCATTGACTGATACTTGATTGGCATTGTCAGAATGTGCTCCACACTAGATATCGCTTTTTCTTAGTAAATGGCAACATCAATCCCGTTAGCTTTACCATGTATTGTTGGCCAATAGTTCAAATAATTTACTCTCCTCTACATTTTAAAAATGGATCATCGACTTTTTTTATAAGGGTTGATATAGTTAGACAACGTCTCCTTGCAAGTATGGTGAGAGCATAGTTAAATAAATAGTTTTTAATATATCTTTGTAATACAGATACATCACACAAAATAATTACTAAACACATTAATAATCAATAACTATGTAGAAATGAATCACAATATAATACAACTCTGAAAATTTATTAATAAAAGTTGACTGAGATCTAGATTTTTCATTACAATAATTTAAAGAAAAGAGATTCATGTTCTTTCTAACTTCTATTCAGCTCACTACTATAGCCACTCTTCATGCCACTAAGTTCACAACCTAAAATGTTTGTACCAATTACCACTCAAGGCTCTACCTAGGACTATTGCAACAACATTGAATTGCCTGCGAGAAATCGCCTTAACATTTGCACTGAATTGGAATGAGGATTGCTTGATCTAGGGGGAGAGGCTTCGAATAATGCTTTACTGCTGATAGATTACTCAAGGATGTAATGAGGGTCGGATCTGTGTTGAAGAGAGCGTTGATGGTTTGGAGGGACATGTGAAGGGGTTGAGCTCGATATAGTGTATATGTCTCGCATTCTTTAGCAGCGCGGTTGTAGAGGTACCCCAAAAAGACAACATGGTAATTGTTGCAATCTTCGCTGAAATCATCTGAATACAATTGCTAGGTAGCTGCAAATAACCCATTATTGAACATAGGTATATTGCTTGGGAATTGAATTAACCAAACATCGATGATAATAGAAACAAAAACAAGTCTCTTGTCCCCGTAGAGTATTTCGAGAAGGCAGTGATTAGAGGGAGTAATTTATGGGGTTTGGGTATGACGGGATATTACCTAAACATGCCCAACTACGAGATGCGGGAGTTTACTAGTATTTTGGAGGAGTTTATTAGGAGTTCGAACGTTTTTATTAGGACCTTGACTCTTACATGACTACACATTAGCTAGACTCCTAGATGCCAAATCCAGTTGGACTAAGCCTTAAGTGATTAGAGTTGAATTAAGCTGATAGTTATAGAATCATTAGAGTTAAGCTAATAACTGTATCTAATAGTTATCCAATATAATTGTTATTAGAGTTGAAGTTAAGCTAATAGTTCTAGAATCATTAGAGTTAAGCTAATAGTTGTATCTAATAATTGATGGAGTTAAGCTCCTAGTTGTATCTAAGAATCGAATAGTTGCAGATTAATTTTAATTTTTACAACTATCAATAAGTGTACTTATCACATGTTAATTAAGCTATTTTTTATGTTTTTGAAATTATTGATTATTAATTTTGGACAACGCCCATAGAATCAACCTCGACAGTACACTTTTCTCATTCTCGTTTGATTTGGGCATTACACTTGTCTCATTATCGTCAGTAGATGAGAAAGCATAGATGGTAGTCCACCCCGAAATTCTAAGATATATACGCCTATCAACGTAACTATATTATGTTTATGTTTTTTTAATTAATTTTAAATAAAATATAAAGTGAATATATAAGAAATGAATAATTCAATTATTCTAAAAGGGTGAGTGCACAAAGTTGAGGGTCTCTTTTGGCGCATTAGATGCAATAGAAAACTGAAAAAAAAAATATCCATCAACTTGCATGTATATTTTGAGACACTTACACAATCAATCTTACGATGAGTATAATGGGCACATAGGCATAAGAATTTCATGAAAGCATGGGCAGAGGCTCGGCCTTATCATTTGGAGGGAATCAATTTTTGAATTTAAATAAAATGAAAGCGTGTTTTATTGACACAAAACAAGAGCGTGTTTTAGTGAAGCAAAATGGGAGCGCGTTTTAGTGAAGCAAATGCGCACGCATTTTTAAATACT
>LPNX010681584.1:141144-158750 GCA_001517045.1 Pseudotsuga menziesii | reverse complement strand
TAAAATCCTAACACACCTTTTACTCTCTCTCTCTCTCACACACATCCACAGGTCACCCCATCCCACTAAGGACCCCCCCCCTTTCCACTATATCTTTCTCTCTCTCTCTCTCTTTCACACACACACACACACATCCCTATGTCTCCCCTTACTACTAAGGACCCCCCCTCCCATTTTGCATGTTTATTGAAGCAAAACGGGAGTGCATTTTATTGAAGTAAGACAGGAATGCATTTTATTGAAGAACAATGGGAGCATGTTTTATTGAAGCAAAACAAGAGTGTGTTTTATTGAAGCAAAATGGGAGCACGTTTTATTGAAGTAAAACAAGAGCGCATTTTATTGAAGCAAACGAGGGCACGTTTTTGCAAGTTAAAACAAGAACACTTTTTTGTGTACTATCTTAAGTGGCATGCATGTTGGCAGCCTTGGGATTAGGCTTGGCAAGGTCAGGATTGCTTGGGATGATTTCTATTTTATGGATCAAGAGTGATTGACTTCATTCTACCATTGCATCTAAAAGGTCCCTCAACTTTGTGCACTCACCCAAAAAAAAATATTAATTTTTTTTTTATGTAATATATGCTTTAGTTTTCTTCTTCAAAGTGTTTTACATGTGTAGCTTTGAACTTGCTACTTAAATAAATAACAATGTTAAATTAAATGCCCTTAACCAAAAACTAAAGCATAGTCTCTACAAGGATCAAATTCCTTGAGGTGCAATTTTTTTTCAAATGGAAATTTACACTTCAAGGGGATTCCAATGTTGAACATATAATTACACCCCTCCATTCCTACTATTATTTTTGAAAATTAGGTTAGTACAACAATGTAAAATTTGTATTTACTTAAGGGTGTGTGCAAGAGGATGAGGAGCCTTTTAGATGCAACCCTATTTTCATGAAACACGCTTATAATACATCAAAATACAATGCGCTCATGTTATGTAATACTTGGTTTGGTTAAGCTCAAGTGTGACATGTCATATGACACGTAGGTTAGGCTAAGCTGAATGTGCACATGTTTTATAGTTACAAAATGTGCATGCACTTTAAAGTTACAAAATTTGCATGCATTATGGAGAAGAAAAATGCGCATGCATTTTGGAGAAGCAAAATCCACACATGCTATGGAGAACCAAAAAAAATGGTTTCGGTGCATGGTTAGGGAAATGAATAAAAACAATAGTTTGCATCATCAAGAACAACATCTCAAATAACCATGCCTAACCTCCGAAGAGCATAATTTTTCTTTTCGTTGTACTATGGACACCATTAAAAGGATTTAAGAAATAAGTATGGGTCATAGTCCCTTGACCCTGCTTGGGGGAGGAAACTCAAGACTTATTCCATAAAGGTAATTTTTAATGCTTGAGGTCCATGAACAAGGCATCGAACCTGCACATAGGAGATTTGTATGTGATATTTTGCATCTAAGAAAGAATATACATTTCATCAGAATTATCTTAGCACTATAAACATATCTGTAGACATGGTTGATAGAGGAAACCAAGTTCTTAGGCATGAAATGAATCCTATAGACATATACAGCCAAGAACAACACCTCGAACAAACACACATGATCTCTTAATGGTATCCTCAACCTTTAAGTTGGGATATGACCATGATTAGGCTTTTTTTAACATTATATATGGAGGATAAGGTGTTAATCATGGTTGGTACAGAAAGCTTTATTTTAGATTGTAAACCAACTTTTAGGGCTCAAGGTCCTTAACAACACCTTGAATCACCATAAATGACCTCTCAAGTTGATAGTTTTGATTTGAATGGGGATATGGGAACCATTATGGGTTTCTAAGTATTATGTATGTGTCTTGAGACCTTCGACATAATAAGGAGAGGAAACCTAGTCCTTAGACCCTAGAATATTATTCTAGGAATTGAGAGCCAATAATGATGTGTTTAACAACCTCAACAGAGCCGTCCATGGTATCATTTATCTTGAAATGGAATGATGACATCATCATTCCATTTTTTCAGGTATTTCTTGTTTTTGGGGTAGCGGGGTCCGTCAAAAGTATGCCAAGTGGGTACTTGTTGGATGTGGAATTTAATTCCGCATCCAACGAGCTCTCTCGATCAAAATTTGAGTAAAAACACAGGGAGATATGTCAAAAATACAAACAAAAAGGTAGTTTTTTTATTTTCTTCCTCAAAAATTAATAAATATTATTTTATTATTTTAACTATTATTTTATTAGTTCATTTTAGGAGGCCCATTGTGAGTTGAAATTTCCTCTAATGAACCAAGATAGAGAAAAAATCAAAGGAAACCATATTCATTAACCAGTTAGTCCAGTCCTCCACGAAACCAAAAGCTTTCAAGATACTTGCCAGGAATTGTCAGTTCAATTTATCATAAGCTTTTGAAAGGTCCAGTTTCAGAAGCATACCTAGATTCCTTGTTTCTTTAAGGGAGTGGATAGTTTCATGGACCAGAATGATGCCATCTAGGATTTGTCTTTCTTCCATGAACCCATCTTTCTCTGGAGAAATGATAAGAGGATGGAGCGGTTTAAGACGGTTAGCTATTACCTTGGAGATGGTTTTGTAGATCACATTACACAGGGCGATTGGTCTTAATTTGCTTGGGTCCTCTGTTCCACTTTCTTTTGGAATGAGGGCTAGGAAAGTCGAGTTAAGAGCTTTGAGAACACTCCCAGATTTTTTGGAGTCCTACACTAGGGCCCATATTTATTCTTTCAACCATTCCCATCCAGCATGGAAAAATTTTGTGGTGAAACCATCCAGACCCAGTGCTTTATATTTAGCCATATGTTTAACAACATTTTCGACCTCTACCATCTCGATGGATTTTTCGAGTATTCGGTTATGGTCCTCCGTAATGATCTTGGGAATGTGACTCAACACCTCTCTTTGATCTTCCTCTCTGTCTCTCTCCAGTTCTTGAAGGATCTTGGTGAAGTATGAGTTCAGGGTGTTCTTCAGATCTTCTTGGGATTCAGCAATACTACCATCCTCCTTTTTAGTCTATCCATCCTGTTTCCTTGTTTGTGTTGAATGGCCGCTTTGTGGAAAAAAATAGTGTTTCGCTCCCCTTCCTGGAGCCATTTAATTCATGACTTTTGGTTCTAGTAAACTTCCTCTTGTTTCTCTCCTTGATTGAAGTCCTGCATCAAAGTCTTTTCCTAGATCCTCAGTTCTTCTGTATAACCGTTGATCATTACATGTGACTGGTGTTGCTTGATCTTGAGCTCTAAAGCCTATTTTTCATGGAATATGTTGCCGAAGGACTCCTTATTCCATTTTTTGATGTGGTCTTTAAGGATTTTAAGCTTATGTTGGAATTGATACATACGAGTGCCCCTGATAGGAGGGGAGCTCTCCCACCATTCCTTGAGGTTCTCTTGGAAGTCTGGTTGGAGGAGCCAGAATTTCTCAAATCTGAATGGTCTACGGGGGTTGACTCCAACATTGTCACATTCCAGACAAATGGGCCAGTAATACGACCCTGCCACTGACAGGACAACGGCTTTGAGGTTTCCCTCCGCTATCATAGCCGATTCTGAGAGTAGGAATCAGTCCAGTCTGCATGCTATTCCTCTATATCCTGTATGCTTGTTATTCCAGGTAAAAATGCCATTGGAAGTTCTCACATCAATCAGGTCCAAATCATTAATGGTGTTATTGAAGAGAGTACTTACAACATTTAGATTCTGTATACCTCCTTTTTTTTCATTGAGGCTTCTTATTAGGTTAAATTCCCCTCCAATAATACTGGCTTTGTCCCGAACTAGAGTTTTAGGTCTGTGAGTGATTCCAAAAATTCAGGTTTCTGATTCGCCCTTGGAGGACCATAAACGTTGGAGATGAATCCCCTTATTCTAGTCCCAAGGATGTAGAAATTAGTTGAGAGAGTACATGTGGTGGCAAGAAAACCTGATAAAAGTAACACATGAGGGTTCCATAGGATTCCCAAACCACCTGCCGCTCCTNTATTCTAGTCCCAAGGATGTAGAAATTAGTTGAGAGAGTACATGTGGTGGCAAGAAAACCTGATAAAAGTAACACATGAGGGTTCCATAGGATTCCCAAACCCCCTGCCGCTCCTCTAGCATCAACTGCAACTGACTCGTAGCCGTTCCATAATTTTTGAGATATACTTGCAAGTTCTTCTCCTGACCATTTTGTTTCTTACAGGAAAATAATCCCTGATTTGTCTTTATCGATCCTTGTTTTAAGAAGGTGATTCTTAAGAGCACTGTTACAACCTCTTCTACTCCAAGTTGTGATCTGCATAAAGATAGAGTCAATTAGAAGGGGAAAGGGGTGCATCTATTGTTGGATACTTCCCTAAAGCCACCAGTTGTTCTCCTATTGCTTTGATTATCGGGATATTGCTGGGTCTACCTCTTTTATCTTTCTTCGTATTTTTCTTACCTTCTGTAACTTTAAGAGATTCAACCACTACTCTGAGGGAGCTCACATTTTTAGCTTGGATGATGGCTTTGTCCAGAAGAGACACTTGTTGGGGGGGAATCAGAGCTGGATCTTTGTCTGAGTAGGCCGCTTCCATTTTGTCAATGTCTAGGTCCCCTATTTCCATGTCTTCAGAAACAACTTCCACCGTTCTTGAATCTGTCAGGGTTTCCTCGTGTCAGCTCTGCGGAAGGGGATCCGGATTCGTTTTCTTAGTACCAAGATTTTATTTTGGGCCCATAATCTTACCTATTTACTTGGGTATCATTGTCCTTCTCCTCTTGTTGTTTTCCTTGGGTTTTGTCCTTCATGATTCTATCTGTTCCTTGGATGTGTCTTTTATCTGATCTTACTGGAGGGTCTCGAATCGGTTCTGGGTCTGAACTCTTATGTGGACCTTCGGCCCTGAGATATTTCTCACTTGCCTCTTTTTGTTTTGAATCTTGGTGAATCCTTCCACATACTAGAGTTCTTGATAATTTTTCCCTCCTGGTCTCTTGTTTTGGGGACAGTCTCTGAACAAGTGCCTGTTTTCATGAAATCTTCTGCAACGGAATGGGATCTGCTCGTAGTCTATGGCCTGGAACCATTCCTCATCTTCCCATGTTAGCTCTATTCCATCTGGTAAATCTCTGGATATGTCTAGGTAGATGCAAATTCTGGCATACAAAATGTATTTTCTCTATCTAGTTTGCTCGGAGACTTTGATGAAGTTCCCCAGGGTGTTCCCTATGTCCATCAAGATTTATTCCTTCCAGTATTCTGTTGGGAGGGAATACATTCTTATCTAGGCTGGAGCAATTGTCAGATTTTTCTTATTGGGGTCAGATCTCTCTTTCTAGGGCCTCAAGAAGAGGCCTACCGAATTGTAGAAGTAGGGACCATTCTCAAATATTTTCATTCTGTCCTCTTCATTAAAGAAAATGATGGTGAAGAACCATTTAGCTCCTAGTTGGAGGTCAAAGTGTCCTCAGGTTTTCTACGTTGAGTTAATCCACCATACCAGAGTCTTTTCTGTGGGCTAGATCCCCACGAATTTTCCTATCAGGGCTCTTTCTTTCATGTATTGAATGTCCTCCCTGACTCTTTCTGATTTGAATTTCAATTTTGGTACCGTTTTGGATTTCGAGACACATTGTCCTGTCTTTCTTGTTCCCTGACTATTTTCTTCCTCCTTTCTTGTTCCACTGCAGCCTTCCCCATCTTTGTCCGTTGTCTAGGAATCGATTACTCCTTTTCCCTTGTCATTTTCTGTTCCCATTGCAGCTGACTCTGTTTTGAATGTTTCATTCCTTTCGTGGTCCCTCTCCACCCGAGGAGGAGTAGGAACCATGTCAAAAGTTACTACTGAACCACCAACGACCTGCTATAACACCTACAAACCTACCTCCTACCTTTCACTGCTCTGTCTTCCTCCAACGAAAAACCGTTATTTATAACATAAATATTATAATTGTAAAAAGGAATAACTTTGATTAATGAGAATATGGGTCGTATTGTAAAAACCCTATTCTGGAAAAGAGGAAGAAAAAAAATGTCATGGTTGACAGTTTCCCTAATTTAGGGTTTGTATTTTTTTTAATTTAAAATCTCTGCATTATTATTGTTTAACTATAATGTGCTTAATACTTGATGTTTACTTACAATAGTAATGAAATTACTTAGGTGTTATTTCCCAAACCTAAATGATTGCTATAACTTCATTTTACTGTTAATTAGTTACTCCTATTTATGTTATTTTTCTGTTTCCTGTAATATTTAATAATTATATGTATTTATAATAAACTAAGCTTATAGATAGTAATTATTAATTTGTTTAAAGAACACAGTTCCACAAACTGTGTACTAGTTTTTAAAATACCTTCCTTATAATAGTTTTTGTCTATCTTTTAAATAGATGAATTCTAACTAAGGAAACTTCTGAGTTATAGAATCTTTCTTTTGAACATTCCTATAATGATTTGACAATAGAAAGTAAATAGTTATAATCATACTTTTCTTGATTTTATTTAACCATCAAAATTAATTTCTCCTACTGTACAAGAGTACTACCTTCTTGAAGGTGTGGAAAAATACAGTCAGGTAATTTTTTTTATCCATCAGTAAATTTACATTAACCCTAAATTATTTATTCTAATACATAACTGAAACATAACTTATAAATCTTAGATCAATAAAATATTTAAATAACTAACAAATAGTCATATAGATGCATCGAATCCTAAATTATACATTCCATATTTCTATACTTGCATAGAGAAATTAGAAATAACATGTAGAACCTGGTAATATAGCAGAGGAGCCAACAACTTAAGGATCCCGTTCCTCCCAACCAACTCCTGAAGATAGCTGAACTACAAATCTTAGGACCCCCGAGCCTGTCTACTAGTCCACCTGGTTGAAAGTACTGGGTGAGAGAATAGGTTTAGAAACCTCTGCAACTCCACAAAGTAATCAGCAGTAATCTTTTTTCCCATAGCAGTAGGGGCTCAGCTCAAAACAGCTGCACTAGTTTAGTAAATCAACACTTTTCACTCAAACACTTTTGCATAGCCCCTGCATTGAATTTATTGTGCACCAAATTTCACTGAGAAAATTCACAGGTAAAGATTGAGCAGCCCCAACTGAATTCAATGGGTATTTTTTATCAGCATGCCTAGGTATTTTGGGTCAGTTTTCACTTAATGTGTTACCTGCTCTTGTTCCAATTTCTTGGGGAACATGACCACAAAAATAGGGAATTTTTCCTCCTACAACAACTAGAAGTAGTTTGAGGATGTTTCTATGTGTCAATCTACTCTCAACCTAGCCTATTCCACCAAGTGGCTAGTAAACCACTCATTTAACAGCCTCCTTAAGCTGTTGTCTCATCTTTCATTTATTAATTAATAAATTATTCAACAATTAAATGCAATTATCCTTAACCCCAATTGGTCATTAGTTACAAACTTTATAATAAAATTAAAACATAATGTCTCCTAAAACTTAAAATGTTTTTACAATTTTGGGTATGTGACATACATACCCCCTTAAATATACCATCATCCTCGATGTTATTTTATTCATCGTCCTCAAAGTTGCCCTGGAACAAAATTGGATATGCTTCCCACATATGACTCTCCAATTCCTAGGTGGCTTCTTCGGGACTAAGGTGCTTCCATTGTAGCTTCACCTGCCCAATGGTGCGATTCTGAAGCAAGATCTCCCTCCTTTCGATGATACAATCTGGTTCCACTAGAAAATCTCCTTCGGGTTCCACTTGCACATCATTCCAATTTATAACATGAGTAGGATCATGTACATATTTTTTTAATACAGAGATATGAAAAACATTATGAACCTTTAAATTTGGCGGTAAAGCCAGTTGATATGCCAGCTATGCCTTTCTGGAAAATATTTGGAAAGGCCCACAATATTGGGGTGCCAAATTATCACAACTTTTTAACTTCAAAGAACTCTTTTTAGGACTTACCTTTATAAAAACATGTTCACCCACCTGGAACTCTTTCTGAGTTCGTTTAAGATCTACTTGACTTTTCTATCTTTCTTGCGTAACTTTTAAGTTACCTTGCACCTATTTTACAATTAACTCCATCTCCTTTAGTAGTTCATGGCCTAGTACTAACCTGTCAACTGGGTTACTCCATGCGATAGGGGTATTTCACTTTTTGCCATATAAAATTTCAAATGGGTTGAATCTTGTTGAAGCTTGGTAGTGATTGTTGTAAGCAAACTCTACCAGGTGTAAGTAATCCTCCCATTTACCTAGATGTTCGCTAACATACATTCTGAGCATATCTTCCAATACTTGATTCACCCTTTCAGTCTGTGCATCTCTCCGATGATGAAAATATGTACTTAAATTTAAAGTAGTGTTCAGGCCTTTGAATAAATACTTCCAAAAGTTGGCCGTAAACTTAGGGTCTCTTTTTGAAATTATAACTTTCAGTATCCCATGTAAACGAAATATTTTTTTAATGAATATATCATATATATTAGCAGCCTTGTAGGTGGTCTTTATAGGTATAAAATGATCTGCTTTATTGATTTTATCAACTACTACCATTATCGAATCATTCATATTCTGATTTCTAGGTAGTCCTATAATAAAATCAAGACTGATTATTTCCCATTTCCAGCTAGGGATGGGTATTTTCTGTAGTAACCAGATTGGAAGCTGGTGTTTAGTCTTCACTTGTTGACATTCAAAACACTTGGCAATGTATTCTTCCAGTTCATTCTTCATGTTTGGCCAAAAATAATCTTTCTGTAACATGGTTATAGTCTTCTGATAACTAGGATGTCTTGAGTAAATCATTAATCCTTTTTCATTTAGACTATACCCTGTACTTAAACTTTCAGTTAAATTTTCTGTTGCTTTAGCTTGTAATTTCTGATAATTTTCATCCAATTTTACTCCTTCCTCTAGATGTTCTTCTAAATTTGTTTTATAAGTGCTGATTGATGCTAGAAACTTCAGTATTGCATTTCTACTTATAGCATCGGTGACCTTATTTTATTTTCCCTTAAATGTTTGATCTCAAAATCGTACTCGTTAAGGAAAGCTAGCCACCTAGCTTGCCTTGGGTTTAAATTGGGTTGATCCAACAAATAATGTAATCCCTTATTATTTGTCATTAACATAAATTTTCTTCTGATTAAGTGATGGCGTGACATCTTCAAATAAAGCATGATGGAAGCAAACTCTAAATCGTAAGTAGCATAGTTTTTCTCATTAATTTTAAGCTTCCTAGACTTGTATGCAATTACGTGTCTATTATATTTTTAACATTAAGCTAGAATTATTAGGATATTTAACTAAGAGAATAACAATCACAGCAATCAAACACAAGAAACAATGAACACAATGTTTTTCCTCCGGGAAACCATAAATGAAGAAAACCCCGCAACTTCCTCAGAGATCAACATCAAATAGCAAAGCCCCAAAACAGTAAGATGAACTCCCAACAGTAGTAACCTCTTTCTTCCTAGCCCTAGTGTCTTCTTCTTCCTCAGCTATGCGCTAAAACTGAGTGTGAGTGAGTGTGTGATAAATAGAGAGGATAGATCTCTATTTATACTAATCCCCAACTTGACTAAACCCAACTAGGGCCGACTTCACTAGGTGATTCTAACAACCCTATTGCCTTGGAACTACGGGGACTTTAACCCTTGAACAATAGGAGGGTTACCCAGAATGAATTGACATGACTTGTTTACATTATAGATCCTCTCGATCGGAAAATCGGGGCATGAAATTACTCAATTACATTATAGACACATCCTAGAATAAACATCGGGGCACAAGACATAAGATATATAAGTGAATACATTTCGAAGTTACGAATACATCAACACTCCCTCTTAAGTAGGAAGGTATTCTTTCGACACAATTTTCAGCACTGGTCTTCTTCTCTGTATCAACTGGATCATCTCGTCAACTTCATCTTCAAGTTGTCTTCCTATTCAAGTCTTCTTTGTCTTCAAGTCTTCTTCATCTTCAAGTCATCTTCTAAGTCATATTCTTCTTCAAGTCTTCTTCATCACGGGATCTGGATTATCACGACTACTACATCATCACTGCTGGATCGTCATCACTGTATCATCATCAAATCTGGATCATCACTTGATCTAGATCATGATCAAGTTTGGATCATCATAACATCTGGATCATCATTGGTGCTATCTCAGAATGGTGCTATCTCTCGATTCTTCTCATCACAGGAAGTTCTACAGATCCAACCCTTTTTCATGTTGGGTGTAGGCCTAGCCTCCATGTAGGTCTTCTTCAGCGCTTATATCTGACACTAAGTCAGAATGTCCCACCCAACTCGTACATCTAACCTCATATTGTCAGAAAGGCATGCCTAGCACTCACATCTGACCTCATCTTGTCAGAATGGTCCAGCACTCACATCTAACCATGTGTAAACACATCATGCCAGAATAGCTCGGCACTTATATACGACCATGTGTGAACACACTACATCGGAATGGATCTGCACTTACATCCAACCATGTTCGAAAACACCGCATCGGAAAGGCTCAGCACTTATATTCGACCATGTTCAAAAACACTGCATCAAAAGGGCTCTGCACTTACATTCGACCATGTTCGAAAATGTCGCATCGAAAGGGCTCTCAGTCCGAGACTGAGAATTCCTAGTAATTGACCAGGTGCCTCCATTCTCCCAGAGAATGGCATTAGCCCTTATATCTGATCAAGTGGGAACACATCCCTCAATCACATCAAAATTTCCATGTGCTCATATATGATCATGTAAGACTACATCCCACAGTCATATCAGAATGACCCTTAGTCCAAGACTGAGTATTCCTGGTAATTGACCAGGTGCCTCCATTCTCCCATTCTGTTGTGGATTATATGGAGTGGATAACTCCCTCTTAATCCCTGATTCTTTGCATAACTCTTTGAATTCATTCCATGTGAATTCTCTGCCATTAACTGATCAAAATTTCTTGATCTTCTTATCAGGGTGGTTCTCGATCAAGGATTTGAATTCCTTGAACTTGCTGAAAACTTCATATTTGTTCTTGATGAAGTAAGTCCATGTCTTCCTAGAAAAATCATCAATGAAAGAAACATAGTATACATACCCGCTTAGTGAACTAGATGGCATTGGGCCACATACATTAGAGTGGATGATTTCCAAGATTCCTTTTACCTTGCTTTTGCTACTTGGAAATGTCTTCTTTGTGTTCTTCCCTTTTGCACATCCTTTGCATACACCTTCATGTTTTGTCTGCATTTCTGGGAGACCTTCAACATCTTTTCTTGCAAGAGGTAGTGCTATGTAATGCACATGTGCAAGCCTTCTATGCCAAAGCTCATTTGGTTCTAATGAGTCATGAACCAAAGCTTGTTTTGGATGGCCCTTCAATTTGTATAAGCTTCCTTCTTATTCCCCAATCACTACTGCATCATCAATAGTCTTTCCCTTTGGCCACATGATGACTTGACCATCTATAAATGAAACCCTCATTCCTTTTGCATCTAATGCAGATATGGAGAGGAGATTCTTCTTTAGTCCTGGTATAAACAATACTTCCTTCATTTTCATAGACTTTCCAGAGTCTAGCTTATAGGAGGATTCCTCACTACCTTTTATTGGATATTGGTAGTCATCTACAAGTTTCACCTTGTGAGGTGATTCGTGTTCAGATAATTTCACAAAGGATTCCTTGAATCCTGTCATATGTTTGGAAGCACCACTGTCAATAAGCCAATCATTGCTTCCATGTGTGATAGTTCCCGTGAGAGTGGAAATCATAACATATTCTTCATCACTTGAAGAATCATCACTGACTTGTATAGTTCTCTTTGTGGAAGGTTCATCATCCTCTGCAGCATTAGCATGATGTCTTCTCTTGTTTCCCTTCTTCTTGTGAGAGCTACTTTTGTTTTTAGGAAAATCTCTAGCAAAGTGTCCTCTTTCATCACATGTATATCAAATGTACTTAGACATATCTCTAGGATTTCTAGAGTTATTGCTTTGATGAGAGTACTTACTTCTATGGTGGCTAGGTCTAGATTTCTTGGATTGTATTGTGAGAGATTGATATTCACTTCCCATCTTTTCTTCTCAAGCTGCTATCTAAGCTTCTTCTTGAGAGCATTCTTCCCATAGTCTACTGAACTTGACTAGCTTTTTTCTGGCACAGATTCCTTGAATAAAGGAGTCCCATGATTTGGGGAGACCATTCAAGGTGGTCATTACAACATATGCATTCTCCACTTCTTCATATACTGCTTCTAGCTGTTCCTTGACCTAAGAAACCCTTGTAAAGTAAGGCTGGATGATCTCTGCATTCTGGATCTTTACATTCTTCAATTGGTTTCTCAGAGTCATCTTCCAGTTTATGTTCTTCCCTTCAAACAATTTGGTTAGGGAATCAAACATAGCTTTAGGTGTCTTTAGGGAGGACTCTTGTGGTATGAGGTGATCCTTGATTGAATCAACAATAATCCTCTTTTCCATAACCGGCTTCTTCTTATGTAAGCCCTTAGCCTCATCTCCCTCTAGAACTGGAACCTCCTCACTGATATAGGAGTCCAACTCATTTTCTTCTAGGACCAGGGAGATCCTATACTTCCAGGCTCGGAGGTTATCAGCTCCCTCAAGCTTTTCATCAAGCTATGTATGATGAGACATCTTAACTGAGAACCTCAAATGGAAATACAAAATATTTAGATCTTACCAGGTCAAGATGTCGAATTTGGATTTGGATCTGAAATTCTGCAGTGTTGGTTCAGGAGCTGTTGTACAGGATAATTCACCTAATAACCTAGGTCTGGGGGGTTACCAACATACTCATTACTTGCAGACAGTTTGACTCTAAAAGCACAGAATAGGAAATAGGAAAGTAGTAGGACTTACTTATATTAAATGAAGGTTGATCCTTGCTAGCTTCTCCCTCTCTGATCCACTTCCAAAGTCTCCAGGATAGTTCCTCCTTCACCTGTCAATAAACACTCTTCCAGATACAAGATGACTCATATATATAGATGCAAGTTAGGAAAATCATATATCATATTGAAATGTAAACATTTACCAATCTACAATATATGAAACACATATGGAAGAAGTAATATCTTTATTAACAATAATAGAAAGAGTTTAGGTTACAACCCAATGTCTGAACAAGGACTCCTCTGTCACCAAAGGACTCTGAGTTTCTCTACTCCAAAGATTTCTGTAGACAATCCACCAGCATAACTTTTCTCTCCATGTATGTATATCTAACACCCTCCCCAAGGCCTCTATTTATATGGATGAAATGAGGTATTTCTCGAAGGTTAGGGAGGTTGTGGCAGTTAAGAAGATTAAGTTAAATGAGTAAACTAATCTTCCATTAACGCGTGGTTTTATGTTTTAATGTTGAGGAAACCATTCGCGGGTTTGTAGTAGAGCAACCTGTGAATGATTCGTGACTATATAGAAGAGCAACCCGCGAATAAAATAATTCGTGACTTGCTGTATAGGAGACTCGCGAATGATGCGTGAGTTGTCAATATAAAGAATCGCGAATACAACTCAACATGGAAAAATGGCAAAGTAATCAGCTAGGTATATGGGGAATGTACTTCATCATAAGCCAAGGTATAGTGAATATGGGAAACCTCAATCCATAAGTGTTCTTTTGTGTGCCGACATGAGGGATATCAGCACTCGGACGGAGAGGTGCCATTCAGGTGTATAACAGATGCCCCCTAATGTGTGAGGTCAGAGGGGAACGATGGCCGAAATGCATTATAATTTTTAACTCAGGAGAAACTCAGAAATCCAGTGGAGCAGAAGGAGTACCTGAAACAAATACATGGTAATGTCATATACAAAGTTACATCTGAGGATGCTATGTTCAATTTACTGGAACACTAGCTCCTTTACAATATTTGAGTACATCATATGATACGGGTAAAAACCACGTATTTACAAAGGTGGAGCAAAGCCACAATACAATAATGATGAGTCTTCAAAGATCTGGAAGCCAGATATAGAAATGGAACATAGTCTTGCGCAACTTAGTTCATGAATGAGGAACTAAGGTCTTCATAAAAGATCCCAAAGAACCAGTACAATCCAAGCCATGTGAATAAGGGTAAGCTGAAGTCGAACATGGAAAGGATTCAACAGTTTGTCAACCAATAGATGATAATTGACAACTGAAGCAAACGAGTTCACCAATGATGAAAGTGAATCCAGAGGTACCATCGTCAAAACTCTAGGTCGTCGTCATCAGGAAGTACTGAAACGGAACCATACTGTGATAGGGAAGGAAATAGATCCTCCAACGGATCACAAGAGTGACTAGGAACTGGGAAAAAGAAGGGAGACACAAGTAAATGGATAACAGATATAACAGTGATGGGATCAGGTGATAAATCAGACATTAGGTATAATCCTTGAACAGTGAGCACGACACAGAGATGACCCAAGGCAGCACACAACAGATAGATAGAACAACTAGACTTATCTGTCATGTAGGAGACATGATCAGATTCCCCAGGTATAATGGACAAGAGGAGGAGTCAAAACTCAAAGTGATAGCTGAACACAAGTGTATACTGAAACATGGATATCGGAAAGCAAAAATTTCTATGTTCAAGGATGACATGCTGCCATAGGCTAAAAACAAGAGAAAACTTCTTCCTTACCTTCCCTGTTAAGTTTTAACGAGTCCAGGAAAGCCAACTCGGTTCCCTCTTCATTTTTTAACAAGCTTGAAGAGATGGGAAAATAATGCTTGATACACTGACCCGTGGATTTAATGAGCCCGAACTAGTACATGCTCATGTGGTATTTTCACATTTAGAGAGTCTGAAAATACCAAAAAAGACTCCAGGGGGTCCTTTTTCGTCCAATTTAGTCTCTTGAGGCCGAAAAAGTATAAAACAAACCACAAAAGAACTCTCTTAACTTCCGAAGAAGAAAAGGTGAACCGTTTTCGTACTTAGTCGGGAAGGTCCGAAAAAGGTTAAATTACCACCTACCCAACGCTCCTTCCATAACAGCATAAAATAGCTTGAGTTTTACGAGTGTGAAGGAAAGCAAGATCACTCGGAAAGATCTATTTGGTTACGAGAAATGGGGCTTACAACAATAAACTCGTTGCTTTGTTCTTGAGTGTTTAACGAGCATGACAAAGACACAAAGTACGCTCGGAATCTTTTTCATGTTTGGGTCCAGAGCACGAAAAAGAGCAAACTAAGCTCAAACTGGGTGTTCCTTTTCCGTAAATTTAATCCCTCAGGTCTGGAAAAGTGATAAACCTATACCTGAGAATACTCTTCTCAATTCTGAAGAAAAGAGAGTGATCCTTTCTCGTATTATTCCGCATGGTCCGAGAAAGAGATAACCTACCACCAATGCGGATGCCCGTTCACATATTCTTAACGAGCTTGAACGGATGAGATAACTCGGCAGTCAAGTCTGTTTTGAAGGAGTCAAACTTGGGCCTAAAGAAACTCCATAAGGGCGGGGAGTCCTATAAAGGGATAGCTTGTAAAGAGAGATTCATAAGAAGCTCTATTTGGCGTGAAAAATAGCTATGAGGAAACCCCTGGGCCTGAAACAGTGACGGAAATGAGTATCAAAGGATGGCAATGGCATATAAGAATGATACTCATGAAAAAGGATCCTAGCCACAGAAGAACAATGGTAGAGACAAGGGACTAATGGCTTAAAATACCATAGTCCGTGGCAAAAATGTTGAGTACGAAGGTTAATGTGGAGTGATAAGATGCCAACAAGTGTTGGAATGAGCAAAAACCACCCTATAGAAGCATCAACACTTTGTAAAAATAGGTAAACCTGTTCCAAGGCACAAAAGGGGTAATATTAGTCAATTGACATTTCAAACTATAGAGAAAGACCCACTTTACGAAATATTTTTTCTATTAATAGTTTGAAAATCAAATCATTTCTTACCATTTGCACCTTTTGAGCCAAAAAAGGAAAGTTTACCCTCTAGCTTTGATTGCTTGCCGTGGACAATTGGACCGTCGGAATTCAGATCCGTAAGCTTCAGGTAACTCTACACACTGAGCTCTTCATTTTCATCCAAACAAATTTTAAAATTGATGGTCAATTCAGTTTATTTCATCAACATAAAAAATGATAAAATGTATTCGCGGGTTGCTACGTATGAAAGCCGTGAATACGCATTTCATGCGTTACTTGCTGCATAGGAAAGTCACGAATGACTCGCGACTTGTCCTAATGGACAGTCACGCATGCTGCGCAAAGGATAAAAGCTTTAAAAATGGTTTAAATTTTTAAAATTTTATGGTGAAATACTGAATTAAACTATGTTTATTTGTCAGGGAAACATGGTGCTGGAGTGGAGGGAGAGGGAACATGAGATGATGGACCAAGCGGCTCTCCAAAGCCCGCTTACCATCCAAGCATTGCGGAATAGTGGGCTGCTCAAGTTCTTTTGCACATCACCTATGCGGGCCAATGTCCACATATTAGAGTTCTTAGTCCATTACTGGGACCATGACCTAGGAATATTCAACATCCAAGGTGAGACTTTGGAGCTTACCACACAGGACATCTACTTCATAACCGGATTATCACATCAGGGAGCACCAGTGAACCTGGAGGGCACTGGCAGGGGTGGGGACCCCTTGAGTGTCCAGAACTATGTCGATGTATTCTGCAGGCCGGGTACTCAAAAGAAGGGTATCAGCGTTCTCATAGCAGATATACAGGATCTTACATTATAGGTTTTGGCTAGTACTATAGTGAGACTTTTAGGGTCGGCAGGATTACACATGGCCACCAGGACTTAGATGAGAGTGGCGGTGGACTGCTTTAGAGGCACACTCTTTGATTGGTGTACAGGGATTGCCCCCATCATGAGGAGGAAATTATCCGACTGTAGGAGGGGGAGATGGAAGAACTTTGGCTATGCTAGTATATTGGTAGCGTTCTTCTTTGAGAGGGTGCCAGCTATGAGTCCTGCGATACCCTTACAGGTCCTTCATCCACGGCAGCCGAGGCTGAGCCGGTGGGGAGATATCTTCCTCCGTCAAGGAGGAGGAGACGTTGTACATAGCATGTATGACGATGATTTATATTCATGGCGGGAACGGCAGGTGCCGGCATTGGAGCATTTTTCATACGCTGGGCTAGATTTCTGAGGTGATCCATACCTAGTCCTCCCTCCAGGAGGAGCATGGGGAGAGATGGGTAAGTCATTTTTTATTTTTTATCATTATCAATTTTTTATGGATTTTCAAATGATAGGATATATACATATGCACAAGTCTAACCCTACTCATGTGTCAAAATGTAGATATTGGACCAGTCCACCCTGCAAGGCACCCACGTACCTTTGTACGTCCTGTTGCAGGAGGAGACTTAGGGTTGATCACGGTACTCGAGGCGAAGCTAGGCAGGCTGACCGAGCGAGTACCTACGATACAGATAGAGCATCTTCCTGTAGCTATGCAGGAATCCGTAGTTGGGGTTCCACCGGCCTGGCTACGTCTTTTCAGACGGGTAGCCAGAGCAGTATGTGTATATAGAGATGCAGTGGAGGCTGCCAAAGCCGAAGAGGCCGAGGAAGCCAGGGGGCACAGAGATCACGAGGACCAAGGAGGTCCTAGTGGCCATGGTG
>LPNX010681584.1:96655-140994 GCA_001517045.1 Pseudotsuga menziesii | reverse complement strand
TATATATATATATATATATATATATATATATTTGTGTTTAGTTGTCAGCTTATTTACAAGTGTTTCTTATGTATTTGCTGTATATTTTATGGAATGTGTGTGAGATGCCAGTCCAAAATTTAATTAGCGTATGCATCAGTTAATGAATTTTGGTTTCGTGGAATGTGATTAAAAGTAATAACTTCAAAATGTCTTTCCAGTAAACATATTTGCATGAACTCACGTAGCAATGTAGGATTACGCACCTGGTAAGCTCAATTGAGCTGGGAAACAACCAACTGAGAATCCAAACGGACTTCAAGCTGGGTGATACCTCTTGAAAAGGCATCCCATAGGAGCTCAATTACAGCCCTATACTCAGCAACATTATTGGAAGCAGGACCTAGACAAGTGCCACCCGCGGCAACAAGCTGTCCTGAGGGGGAGTAGATAACCCATGCTGATGAAGCCAGGTTACAAGTGTGACAGCTGGCGCCATCAGTAAAACCTACATACATCTCGGAAGACATCTGCAACAACTAGCAGATAGTATAAAAAACGAAACTGACAACCTAATGTACATAAAAATACATACATTAATATACAAGAAAAAGTGCTAAGCCTAGGCATAGTACTTCTTTAGGTAGAGCCCATTTCTAGGCTCAGGCATGTTATTCCCATCGTAATCCACTAATTCATATGCGCCTTTACTCAAAACTTTAGACACAACATAGGGTCCCAACCACATAGCCTTGAATTTTCCTGCCCTTAGAGGCTCCTTATCTTGGTCCCAGAGCAAGACAAGTTCCCCCTCAGAGAAAACCCGAGGTTTGACCATTTTATCATATTGAGATTTAACCCTATTCTTATGAGCTTGATTTGCAGTCAACGCATCTCTACATTGCTCATCAATGTGTTCTAAATGGAGCAACCGTTCTTCAAGCTCAGTTGTGTCAGGTAGCACATGAATAGCTATCTGCAAAGATGGGATTTCGCATTCAATCGGCGTAATAGCTTCCACCCCGTGAACGAGTTGGAAGGGGGAGAAACCCGTAGCAGTTTTGACATTGGTTCGATAAGCCCAAAGAGTAGGATATAACATGATGTTCCAATTTGAACAGGCTACATCAATAGTACGTTTAAGTATAGTTTCTAAAGTTTTGTTTACAGCCTCAACCTGACCATTTGCTTGTGGATAATAAGGAGAAGAGTGTTCTTGTCGAAATCCGAGCATGGTGGTCAGCTCTGTCATCATGTGATTTTGGAAATGACTACCATGGTCAGTGACAATCACTTTGGGAATACCAAACCTAGCAATAATCTGATTAAATACGAAGTAAGCTGTCGTTTCCCCATTGTCTTTGAAAGTAGGCATTGCCTCTGCCCATTTTGTGAAATAGTCGATAGCGACAATGATGTATTTGTGCCCCCCAGCCGAGGCTGGGTTGCATGTCATATAATCAATCCCCCACTTCATGAAGGGGCCTACCGAGACGACGGGAAACAAGGGAGCAGGATGTGACCGCATTTTTCTGGTGTACAACTGACATGGATGACAGCGTTTTACAGCTTCCACACAATCTTTAAAGATGGTGGGCCAGAAATACCCGGCACGTAATATCTTCTGGGCCGTTGCTAACCTAGATAAATGACCCCCACACGCTCCGCTATGGGAATCATTTAGGACAATCTCTGCTTCCTCATGAGCAAGGCAGCGATGCAAGAAAGAATCTACCCCTCTTCGATATAATGTATCTCCTATTATGAGGTAGTTTTTAGCATGAAGACGTAACCTACATCGGTCTTCCCTAGAGTAAGCAGTAGGATACTTCAAAGTCTGGAGATATATGAGAATATCTCCGTACCAAGGATCAGAGGTTGATATAAGGAAGATGTGCTCATCTGGGAATGAGTCATCTTGAATCACTACATCATCTTCCGTAGGGAATTCTGCTATAAGCTCAGCAAATACTAAGGACTTTTTGGATTTAGCGGATTGGAAAACCAAGTCAAACTCTTGGAGAATGACTATCCACTTATTGAATTTTCCCCCAACAATCCGTCAGGATAAAACATATAGGAAAGGGTTTACATCCGCCACTACAGTAGTGGTCCTCAGTAAGATGTAGTGCCGTAACCTTTGTACAGCATAAACAACCGCTAAGGCTAACTTCTCGACGTGGGAGTACTTAAGCTCAGGCCCAACCAGAGCACCGCTAAGATAATAGACAACATGCTCAACGAGCTTTTCATCCTCCTGAACTAGCACTACCCCAATGGTAGACTCTGACGCGGCCAGATATAATAAAAAATCCCTAGAGTAATCTAGCGGGCGTAATAAAGGAGCCGACAACAAGGCTTTCTTTAATGCCTCGAACCCAAGTTGTGCAGTTTCATCCCATACAAATGGGGTGTCCTATTTAAGCAGGCGCATGAAACCTTTTGTGATCTTGGCATAATTAACGATAAAACGTCGAAGGAAGTTAGACTTTCCTTGTAGACTCTGAAGTTGCTTAAGTGAACGAGGAGGAGGCAGATTTACAATGGCCTCGACTTTTAAAGGATCCACCTATATGCCCCTACTAGAGATAATGAATCCAAGCAATCTACCTGATTCGACGAAGAAAACACACTTGTGGGGATTCAAGCGAATTTTATAGTACCTGCATCTCTCAAAAATCAACCTTAAATGATCTGGATGCTGGATCCTCTTGCGAGAATGAGCAGGCAGATCATCCAAGTAAGGCTCGACAATGGCTTTTATATCATGAAAAGCAAAGTTCATGGTTCGTTGAAAGGTTGCCCCTGCATTTTTCAATCCAAAGGGAATTTTTCTATACGCGAATGTACCCCAAGGGAAAATAAAAGCAGTTTTATGCTGGTCTTCCGGTTTGATTTGGATTTGATTGTAGCCGGAGAAACCATCCATAAACGAGAATACTTCACTACCTGCACATGCATCTATGATCTGATCAATAAATGGTGTAGGGTAGTTGTCCTTGGGACAGGCTTTGTTAAGGTCTCGAAATTCCGTACAAACACGAATAGCCCCTTGCTTTTTATCAACAGGAACTGGGTTGGACACCCACTCAGTCAAAGCAACGGGATATATAAAACCTGCTTTCAACAGCTTTTCTACCTCTGCCTTCACAGCCACCTCTTTACGCGGGTTCACGGGGCGTAATTTTTGCCGAACCGGCTTAGCATCAGGATAGGTTGGGATCTCATGTTGAACAATAGATGGATCAATGCCTGGCATCTCCTCATATGACCAGGCAAAGATATCACGAAATTCCTTGAAAAGGGCAGTATAAATGGCAATCTCCTTCGGAGAGAAGTTTGCACCTATATAGATATTTTCCATGACATCTGGATTTACGGAGATGTTGATCGGTATAGTAGCGGAAATGTTTGCCATATTCCCCTCGGCAAACACTCCTTCCCTAGGTAAAGGGTTTATAGGTGTATCAACATCATCCGACAGTCTCACATTAAACTCTTGGTTTTCTATCTTGCTTAGCTCTGGAAGGAAATAAGATTAGTGATGAAGATCCTCACATATCTTATCATGTGAACACATAGCTTCTAGAATAGATTCATCTGAAGGTAAAAAGTGTCTAAGCAATCTATGGAATGTAAAGAGTTTTCTTCCCATGCAGGCATATAAACTTCTTCGATATCATCTGAGACTGTAAGAGGATCTGGAATGGGATCTATAGTGGTTTGGGTAATAGCTTGATACGCCACTTCCACTGCAGATAAGGGCACTTTCGGTTCCTGAGGGGTTGGCAGGACCCAAGGATCAGTCCTATCGACCACCGAATCAATGGACTTCCCTACAGTAGTAGAACCAATATAAAGGACTGGAGCTGGAATATCGAATGTGCCCATCAATGATGCGTACAGTCCAGCCCCTAAGCTCTGTGCAGCAGGTTTGGCCTGATCAACCAATGGCACAGTGGAATCTTTAGACTCTAAGCGGCCTTTACGAGTAAAATCAAGTTGATCAACAGTGACCATCTTTCTCTCATGTGGAAAAACCATGACACGAAAGACAACAGATGCAACAACAGACATTGCATAAGTCCAATTCCTACCCAGAAGCAAATTGTAGTCCAATGGAGCATCAATCACTTCGACTTCAACAGAGACTGCTTTGCTAGCCAACTTAATCTTGAAAGCTGGTAGGATACCATGTGGACGGAAAGACCTTCCATCAAAAGCAGTAAGTAAAGTGGTTGATGGGACCAGCTCTGGGGATCCGAGAGCTTTCCAACAAGCCAGGCACACAACACAAGTAGAGGCTCCCTCATCAACAACCGCTCGTCCAATGGTCTTACCACCATGGACAACAATTATCGATAAAGCTACATGATAAGGGAGGCGAATTTTGACATCAGAGAGATTAAATTTAGCTAATAGACTCGAAGAGTCCATGCTACCTAGAGCTGCTAAGAGGGCATTCCGCTGAGCGGGACAACTCTGTAGCACCTCCAAAGTTGAAATTGCACAAGGAGTCTGGGCCAAGTCTTCAACCACTGAGTAGTTAGAAGCGGCTCGGGCATTTGGGTTATGCAAAGTCTTCTTAAAGATACCTTTTGGTATCTTTGGAATTATTTCCACAGGTTTCTCTATAGTGAGAGGGTTGGAAGATTCAACTACAGCTTTACCCTTCTCATCGGTCTCTTTCTCATAGTTTTTGTTCCTGGTTTGTAACAAAGTTGAGGATCTGACCATGTTGATATAATTAGGGTCAGGAGCAGTTTGACTGCCCCCTGCTACGGTAGAAGCTGAAGTAGAATTCTGCCCTTGGGGAAACGGATCCTTCAGGACAGCCGGCGGTTGCGTTTGTAATAGCTTTTGAGCTTGTTCCATGAGGGGACAAAGATAAGTAAGATGATCCCCTTGGCACAACTTATAAGGGAACTTGACTTTCTTCTTTTCCTTTTTTCCCCCATCAGCATTGTTCGCGGGCTTTGGCTTGTTTTGATTTTGGTTTCCCTCTCCCTTTTTTCCTTTCTTCTTCTTCCCATCGGGCTGCTGATTTCCCTTCGAAGAGGTTTGTGCAAAAACATTTGCACTTTGGGAGGAGGGGACAGCCTTTGCTGCCTCCACCGTAGACTGTTTGACAGACAATTGGTGAAGTTGTTTTGTCAAAGACTCTACAGTGGGAGAGTTTACAGACCCAACCACACCATCAGCATGGGGTCCAGGCTTGGGTTTCTCGGCCTCATGTGAAGGCCTAGGTGCCTCAGGGATGATTTCATATAAAATCCCAGACTGTGAATAAATCAAGTCCAACTGCTGGGCCCTGAGTATGGCTTCTTCCTCACTAGTCACTCCTGATGTGGAAACATACTTAGATATATAGGGCAATAAAGATTTAAGGAACCATTCTAATAGAAACTTAGGAGGGATGGTAGCTTTGATTAGGCTCTTTCGCCTCCTCCACTCTTGGATATGATCCGAGATGTGGGTTGCCTTGTTTTTTCTGAAAGTGGACAACAAGTCCGTTCCGAAATCGTAATGAACCGGAAGCTGAAAGTGACTAAGGAAAGCACTAGCTAGGTCCCAGAAGCTACTAAAAGCAGCAGAAGGCAGCTCAATGTACCATTTTTCCGTAGTGCCCATCAAGGTCCTCTGGAACAGCCTCAATCTCACTGAATCTTCATTCAATGAGTTGGAAGAACACCATAGATGGAAGGTGGTGGCATGTGCCCCAGGATCTTCACCAGCCTTACCTTCGAACTTAGGGATGTCCGAGGGAAGTTTGGTGGGAACAGGTGGCCACAAGGGGTCATGCCTCACCGGATCATTCATCAATTTTGATAAGTCTGGCAAGTTCAAAGTTGCCAGAAAAGGAAGTTTGGGCCTAACCGGTGCACTAGATGTGCCAGCTTGGGGATTAGAGGGTCCAGCCCCTAAATTCCCATAGGTAAACTTAGGGGTTGCCCCCAAATACCGGTTGTGAAGTGGGAAGATTGCTTTGGAACGGATTCCATCCGTAAGCCACCGGATTTTGGGTGGGAGGTGTAGTGTAAGTGGTTCGGGCCGTCCCCATAGAAGTTGGGGTCTGAAAGACTGGAGCAGGTATCCCTCCACTAAACAAAGAGAAGGGAGAGCTCGTGTATGGGACCGAAATAGGGGTTTGGTAGCTTTGCCTATAAGAGGTGTTGCTGCCAAAATGCACTCCTACATATGAAGGAGGTGGACCTACGTATGGACTGGATGGGGGTATGTGCCCCCCATTCCAAGGGAATCCTTGGACAAAGGCCGAGGATCCCACCGGACCACTGTGGGTAGTGTAAGGGAAGGAAGAAGGAATTGTAGGCATACTAGGAATCCCAGTAGCCATATCACCAGACATACTTCCTATGTTTGAGTAAACCGGTGGTTGGACCACCCGGCTTGCTGGAGTTAAGGGTGTGGAAGGCAAACTAGATCTAGGGGTACTAACCGAGGGAGGTAGTACCCCTTCAACCGAAAGGGTTGAGGTAAAAACAAGTGAACTTTCTCCCTCAGAAGACATAGCTCTACCTACAGGTACACCTAGCACTGGTGAACTAAAAGGCCTAACCTGCACGATCACTGGATCGTTCAAATCAGTCAAGGGGGTATTATAATTTCTTGCAAACTCGTCAGCTTTCAATTCTTCTACCTCGACTGTGTCAAATTCAAAGCGGTTAGCTATTAATTCCGGTTCACCAAGAATCTCACTTACTCCTACTGGTTCAAAAGAACCACCTGTGCTTAATCTCCGTCTTTGGGGTAAAGGTGGAGGTTCCAGTGGTGTGAGAGGAGGAAGGTTTCTCAACCTTCTCGACCTTCTAAGCAGTTGGTCCTCCAGAATTAAGACTTTAAAATATCACACCCTAAGGCTAACTAAACACAAGCAGATCCACAGAGCATACACTAAAAGATCCTAAAGTCTCAAGCAATCAAAATAGGCTATAAAGATATGCTTTCCCGAAGAAAGCTAATGAACAGTTACTTGGCATCCTTGAGGGGTTCTTAGGCACAAGCAGAGGAATCACCCAATCTCCCTCCTACACTCTCCACAAGAGTTACCTTCCAAGTCCGTTCAAGGTGAACCCGAAATAATCTTCCGGTATACCTGGGTATGAGCCCTAAAAAGACAAGAGACTAAGGCTACCTTGACAATACCTACTGTCTGGGGGGACAGTCGTCAGCCGAAATCATACGCATGGGTAGGGTAGCTGAGCCCGAAACTCTATCTAGAACAGAATCCCCATATGTGTAAAAGTCCTGGGTTACATTTTGACAAGGATTCGGGGGGTTATCCCCTCTGTCCAAGCCTCCACGTGGCCTAGTGCTTAACTCCAATTTGAGAGGAGCTTCCCAGATACAGCGGTAGAACCAAGGATTTACCTAATGAATAGTCCACTACGTCTGAGTTTATAATTTGTGGGAAGTTTACACTCCCTATCCCACAAATCTAGCCTAAGCTAGTAGGTGAAAGGCCCTAAAAATAAAAACTTACTAATAAATTTTAATTTTATGTGTTAATTTTAAGGGCTGTTCTTTACTCAAAGGAAGTGGAAGTGATGGAATGTATGGTGTTTTGACTTAGCAGAAAATAAATGAAAGTAAAAGTGCATTTAAAGCAAACTAACACTATAAAATAAACTTCTTTTCATTTTTTCAAATATGTATTGATGAATTAACAGCACTTAATAAGAGAAACTAGCCTCTGTTTTTGTATTTTTCTAAGATACTATTTTTTAAATTTAAACAAACACTACTTTATGCAAAAATTACAATGCAAAAGATTAACTATGTTTTGTTTTTCACCTTAAAAAATGCTCAAAAAAAGTACTATGCATGTACAATGCACTGCTTGAGTAAACTTGATACTTATAGACTGTATAAAAACTACAAACTGAAGTAAACAGGCAAACATGACCAAAAGACCAGCAAGAAAAGCAGGCTAGGACCCAAGCTTGGGTGCAAACATTAACACAAAATCAATACAGACTTTTAAACAGGCAAGTGCAAACCAATAACTGACAGAAATCAGACTGGAAAGACAGAGTCTAAGACCTTGATCACTGATCTAGACTCGGGCACTCTCACCAACAACCCAAACAAGCCAAAAACTTCAAGATGTAAACAGTAAATAAAACAAGTAAAAAGGGACTCAAGGGATTTCAAAAGCACTAAGATGTTATCACCTGAGACATTCAAACAACTCTACAGCACTCTTAAAGAAAATCTTCTCAGAAAACAGGACTTGTAACAGGAAAAAGACCAAGCAAACTTTCACACAAAAAACCCAGTTTCCAGGAGTACTCGCGACTGTCTAGCAGTGCAAGTGGCAAATCATTCGCGACTGTTCAATGGAAAAACCCGCGAATGCAACTCAAAATTTGTGACTGTCCAGAAGGGAAACCCGCGAATGGGTATAAAAATTTCTCAAAAAATAGAGAAAAATAACCCAAGACTTTCAAATGCTGAAGTAATTAAGAAGCAGGATAAAAATCACAAGCAGACTTCAAGCAAACACTGGTCAGGAAGGCAGAAAAAGACCTAAAGCAGACTAGGCATCCCCAACGGAGTCGCCAGTTCTGTTGTACAGGATAATTCACCTAATAACCTAGGTCTGGGGGGTTACCAACATACTCATGACTTGCAGACAGTTTGACTTTAAAAGCACAGAATAGGAAATAGGAAAGTAGCAGGACTTACTTGTATTAAACGAAGGTTGATCCTTGTTATCTTCTTCCTCTATGATCCACTTCCAAAGTCTCTAGGATAATTCCTCCTTCACCTGTTAATAAACACTCTTCCAAATACAAGGCAATTCATATATATAGATGCAGGTTAGGCAAATCATATATCATATTTGAAATGTAAACATTTACCAATCCACAAGATATGAAACACATATGGAAGAAGTAATATCTTTATTAACAATAATAGAAAGAGTTTAGGTTACAACCCAATGTCTAAACAAGGACTCCTCTGTCACCAAAGGACTCTGAGTTTCTCTGCTCCAAAGATTTCTGTAGACAATCCACCAGCATAACTTTACTCTCCAAGTATGTATATCTAACACCCTCCCCAAGGCCTCTATTTATATGGATGAAATGAGGCAGCTCTCGAAGGTTAGGGAGGTTGTGGCAGTTAAGAAGATTAAGTTAAAAGAGTAAACTAATCTTCCATTAACGCGTGGTTTTATGTTTTAATGTTGAGGAAACCATTCGCGGGTCTGTAGTAGAGCAACCCGCGAATGATTCACGACTATATAGAAGAGCAACCCGTGAATAAAAGAATTCGCGACTTGCTATATAGGAGACTCACGAATGATGAGCGAGTTGTCAATATAAAGAGTCGCAAATACAACTCAACATGGCAAAATGGAAAAGTAATCAGCTGGGTATATGGGGAATGTACTTCATCATAAGCCAAGGTATAGTGAATATGGGAAACCTCAATCCATAAGTGTCATTTTGTGTGCCGACATGAGGGATATCAGCACTCGGACGGAGAGGTGCCATTCAGGTGTATAACAGAGCAGATCAGGGTTTTTCTTTTCCAGAGTTCTGTCCAACCAAATGCTTTGATCTTGATCTATAAACTTTGATTTTGAGGAGGAGATCAATCCAGGGCCAGGCTCACTCAAAAATTCCACGTTTGTGGAAAGCCCTAATTTCCAGCAGGAGTGTCAGGTCCAAAACTGAAAAACCTCAGAATTGGATTCTGGTTCGATAGAAAGATGCACCCTAAGGAGGAGTGTTAATCCAGCCTTATTTTGCTGAAAATCTGTGGAGGAAGATCCACAAATTCGGAAGCCCTAGTTCCCACAGCTGCACAGTGTCTTCTGCTCAAGCTAGCTCTGATACCATGTTAGATTTTTAACATTAAGCTAGCATTATTAGGATCTTTAACTAAGAGAATTAAAAGCGCAACAATCAAACACAAGAAACAATGAACATAGTGTTTTCCTCGGGGAAACCATAAATAAATAAAACCCTGCAACCTCCTTAGAGATAGAATCAACAACAAATAGCAAAGTCCCAAAACAATAAGATGAACTCCCAATAGTAGTAACCTCTTTCTTCGTCCCAGTGTCTTCTTCTTCCTCAACTATGCACTACAACTGAGTGTGAGTGAGTGTGTGATAAATAGAGAGGCTAGCTCTCTATTTATACTAATTCCCAAGTTGACTAAACCCAACTAGGGCCAACTTCACTAGGTGAGTCTAACTACCCTAGTGCCCCGTAACTGCGAGGAATTTAACCCTTGAACAATAGGAGGGTTACCCACAATGAATTGACATGACTTGTTTACATTATAGATCCTCTCGATCAGAACATTGGGGCATGACATGACTCAATTAAATTACAGACACATCTTGGAATAAAAATTGGGGCACAAGACATAAGATATATAAGTGAATACATTTTGAAGTTACAAATACATCAACAGTGTCCTTCTTGAGTTAAGACCCCACCTAGACCATTGTTGTATGCATCAATGCATATGACAAAGTCCTTATTACGATCAACAATTCTTAATATTGGTGCAGTAGTTAATAATTTTTTTAAATTCTTAAAACTTTCTTCACACTTTTTATTCCACTCAAATTTCTTCCCTTTATTCTGTAAAGAAGTTATGGGATTTGTGATTCTTGAGAACCCCTCAATGAATCTTCGATTGTAACCTGTAATCCTCATGAATGATCGTACATCAGTCACATCCTTTGGGACTGGTCAATCTTCAATTGCTTTTATCTTTTATGGATCAACTGATATCCCTTCTTTAGTTACTACATGGCCCAAGTATTGTATTTTATCCTTAAAGAAATCACATTTACTAAATTTAGTATAAAGCCGATGTTCTCTTAACTCTTGTAAAACAATTTTTAAGTGCTCTTCGTTTTCTTCTTTAGACTTAGAATAAATTAGAATATCGTCAATGAATACCACTACAAATTTATTGAGATACTTATGCAATACATTAGTCATTAAGTACATGAAGACTGTCGGGGCATTAGTGAGCCCAAATGGCATGACGACAAACTCATAGTGACCATATCTAGTCTTAAAAGCTGTCCTAAAAATGCCTTCATCTTTGATTCGAATTTGGTGATAAACATATCGTAAATCAATATTTGAAAATAAAATTTCTCCACACAGCTGATCAAACAGATCATCTATGCAGGGCAATGGGTATCTATTCTTAATGGTAATTTTATTAAGTTGACGGTAGTCAATGCATAAGCGCAGAGTACTGTCCTTCTTCTTAACGAAAATAACAGGTGCTCCCCAAGGAGACACGCCTGGTCTTATATATTTTTTATCAATAAGTTCTTTCAACTATGATTTTAATTCATTTAGTTCCAATATATTCATCCGATAAGGAGCTTTTGAGCTAGGCACTGCACTAGGTACCAACTTAATAGTGAAGTCTAACTCCCTTTTCAGAGGCAGTCCTAGAATTTATTCTAGAAATACATACGAATACCCCCTCATGATTGGAATATCTTCCAGTTTTAGTTTATCTTTATTATTAATATCTTGTTCGTTAATTATAGTTAGAGCAAAATATTTACAAACCTTCCTAACAACTCTCTTTAATTGCAAGGCATAGATTTGTCTCATAGTAGTTTTCCTAGTAATTCCTGTTATGGTTACTGTTTCTCCTTCATTATTTACGAAAGTAAAAGTTTTATCGAAGCAGTTAAAAACTACCCTATCATGTTCTAACAAGTCCATACCAATTAACATATCATAAGAGACTAAATGAAGTACATTTAGCTTCATAGATGTTTCAAACTAATTCATAAATACAGTACAGTCTTTTACAAAACTAATCACTTTTCATTTTTCTCCTGTAGCTAGTTGAACTAACCATGACTTTGCAAACTTTTCTATGGATAAATTGCATTTTTCTACTAAATTAGGAGAAACATAACCTAGGCTAGCCCCTGGGTCAATTAAAATAGAAATGGGTGTTTGATTCATCTCACCTTCTACTTCCACCATGGATGTTTGACAATCAACCTACCTATTTTCCAGCACCGCATTGATCCTGGGAATCGCCCTTGCTAAGTCACCAAAAGTCATCTCCTCCCATATTGTATGTATGTTGCTGACAGTATTATTTTTGTTAGCGTAGACTGATGCATAATGAGGTCCATTACAGTCCCAACACTTTACTGGTTCTTTATGTTCATTATTCTTAATGTAGTTGCTGTGATTATTAGCAGGTTCTTTATTTCTAGGGCCATTAGGGTTTGACTATGAATCACCTTTATTTCCTTGGAAATTCTTATTAGGAAAATTACATGTGTTATTATTCGTAAAATTGTTGTTAAATATGAAACCCTTCTTTTTATGTTCAAAATTATTAGACCTCTTAGCCTTCCAGTTTTGCATACTTTCCCTTTATCAGTTCTGCTCATAGTAGAAATTTGCCTTTCGCATAGCCTCCTCAAGGGTTTTTGGATTATCGTATTCAATTCTATCTTTAATGTGAAAAGGTAAACAACTTAGAAACCATTGCAGCTTAGGCTTCTCATCCACAATCTAAGGCATGTAACGTAGTAAACTTAAAAAATTACTGTTTAATTCCTTCATGTTCACAGTTCCCAACTTCATTTCATAGAATTATTTAGCTCACTCCTGATAATACTATTCCACTAGAAACTTATTTTTAAAGTATTTTTTGAAGGTACTCTAGTTAATGTTCATTTCCTTAATAGATTTTACTAGTTTTAAATCCTGCCACTAGATATCTGCCTTTCCGGTTAAGTTGTAAATGGCCATTCTTGCTTTTAGTTCGTTAGAGTAATTGTAGATTTGGAAATACTTCTTCATTCTAGACAACCTTTCTTTGGCTTCCTCTCCTTTCTCAGTTTCACCATTTAATGTTGGTGGTTTTATCTTTTTCAATTCTTGTGAAATTTCCTCATAAGGCTTAAATTTTATTTTTCTAGAATGGTAATTATGCTCACTATTATCGCTAGTGTATTGGCATTTCTTCCTATGTGAGTCACCATAAATTTCAGATGATGAACTACTTTCAATTTTAGACTATTTGGAGTTTTTACTTTTATGTTAGTAGGATTTATTTTCGTATCCTATCTATTTGTCTTTTCCTTCTCTCTAAAATTTTTCCATTAATATCTGGTTCAACTCCTCTTGAGCTCTTAGAATGATTTCATTCTATTTTTTAACTGTTTCCATTTCAGTTCTTAATTCTTTAACAGTTTGTGATAATTCTTAAGAATTGTTAGTTATTTATTCCTAAGCTCGTTCTCTTCTAGAATTACTTTGTTCATTAAACGAGGACTCTTCATCTGCATATTCCTCGAGTCTTTCCATACCTGTAGTTCTAGCTCAGAAATATTTTTTGGTAATTACATTTCAAAAGAAAAATAATAATCAGTATGCATTCATTTTATCTACTATTTGTCTACATAGGTTGAGCCTCATTTAGGCCTAGTGCCTGAACATGTGGTCTGATACCACATGTAATACTCCAAAATTTCGTGAAAATTTTAAACTTTTCTCAGCAACATTTAATGTTTAAAAACATTGATGACGTGGGTAACTTAATCGCTAACAGTTAACATTTTAAAGGGTCTAAGCTAGAAACTAAAAGTAATTGATTTATTAATTTTTGTATCTGCATACTTCATTATTTGCTTTCATAATTTAGTATTAAAGATCGATTTAGCAGGTGATGATCTGAACTAACATGAGCTGAAACAACTGTTTGTTTACTATGTACTAAAGTTTGAATTCTTCTTAATTGAAGGAATTTCAGTTCATGTCTGAGGCTTACTTATCTTTTTAGCTAATGCAGTGAAGTGATGATTCTTGTACAAGTCTAATTACAGGTAAGATGTTTTGTATCCTAGTTTCAGGATTGAGATTTAATTATCTCACTAGCAAAGTAAATGCTAGAATATTTGTTTAGTTTATAGCTTTGAGAAAAAGAAGGTATCGTCAAATCTGTATATTTTCTTTAATTAATTAATTTATAAGCGTAAGTACTTGGAAATTCAAGTACAACATAGAAATAGATGTTTTCTAATTAGCTTTGACTATAACTTGTACATCATATTTTTATCCAATTGTTGTTATATTAAGTCTTATATACAACTCTAGAGAAGGATAATTTCATACACTAACTCTTGTGATACATTATTACTCATTACCATGGTAATTTATATGTATTTGTCTCAACATACATTCGAATGTTATATAAACAAGTAAAACCTAAGTCTAGGCATAGTCATAAGGTATGTAAGAAATGTCGTTTATAAAAATGAAACTAACGACATCATGCAGAGTATAATTTCCTTAACTGCCTATGCAATTACCAAGTGAAAATGCAAAAGATTACATTATATGATTATAAGTGAGTGACAAGATTTGTTTTCAAGGGTGCAAAGTTCATTACATAGAGAAATGATAACCCCAAAATCTTTGCATGTGTTAACACTAGTTATGTTATCTTTATTTTATAAGTAAAATTCCTATCTAAGCAAAATTTAAAACTAAATCATACCTCTACCATCTATACTAAGGCATCTTGTAACAAAAGAATAAACTAGAGATTATATGTTTTTTCCAAAGGAGGTCATAACAAAAATAATGTGTGACCCTCTTTGCAATCTCCCCAAGCTATCGAAAACTATAGAGCTAAAACCCATATTATCGAAATCAAATGGAGTCCACATGGTGTTCGGTTAGTGGATGGGGTTTTGTCAAAGGTAAACCCTACTACAAAGTCTCCAAAACCCTAAATTTTTGCATTTTACCCTATCCTTCAATGCTGTGGAGAGTGCCGCTAGGCTCATTGCCTCATGGCCATTTACGCCGTCGTTTCATCTCTGTGAGTGATCGCCTTCATTTTTCAAATGCTAGCTCTGTGAATATCTTCCTCCACATGTTTTCCCTACTGTATACTTTGTCTTGATAGTAGTGTGGTCTCGATTCTAGCTCACAGCTTTCCTGGGGTTTTTCGCTAACAGTGGGGAGGTTTGAAAAATAGTTTTTACTGTGACTTCATTACCTCGTAGAATTTCTTGACGGTGCTCCTGCTAGTTTGCTAGGGTATACCCTTTTCTTTTGGCCAAGGTTGCTGTACATACCACTTACTACGCGGCCGAGGCTCAAAACTATCTAGGTAAAGTCTTTTTAAAACAAAAAACCTTTTTTCATTTTTCATGAAAATTCTTTCCTGTAATAAATTATTTTTTAAAGAACTTGAAAATTTCTTTTAAATTCTAGCATGTGTAGAGTTAAAAAGGGAGGAGGTTCAAAAGCACGAATCCCAACTGAGAAAGAAGAAAGAATCGGCAAGTAATTACAACCTCAGGCTGTGAACATTGGTCCGTGGTTTGGTAAGCCTCGGCTCCACGACCTAAGGGTTTGTTCTGTGATGATTTATGAGGTTTCAATGATGCTGTTTCACCGTGAATCGAAATTCTTGGTCATGGCTACGTTGTACATTACTTTGTTTGGGAAGGCCATGTGGCCCTGCCTTGTTTTATTTACAGTAATGTTGGACAGGCCGTGGGCTGTTCTGAAGAAATACTGGTAACTCTATTTTTAGTTGGATTTTAAATATGCTTCAGATAGGGTTTGAATATTATATGTTTTGATTAAACTCTTAAAGCGTTACTGTGTTGGATAATTTTAGTTTAAAATAATGAAATTTTGGAAAATCCTTGCGGTTATTTACTTGTATCTGAGAATGATTTTGATAAAAGATAAAGCGAGGGTTTCATTGTTTGTACAAGTCCTTCATTTCGGATTTTTTTGTTAAGAACAGTAAGAATAAAATATTCTCTTGGTTATAGGGTTTGACCCCGTGACCTGTACTAGATTGTTATTCATAAATTAGTTTGTAATTTAAGTTTTTAGGTTATTATTATAACTATGTTTATTTTTAATAGATTTCTACTCTGCTATGTAAAATTGATTTGGATTACTTAATTTATCTTTTTTTTTATTATAGTATATAATTAATAAACATTATAATATTGTTTTGTGTAATTCTTATTTATCATAAGGTATTTATAAGATAAATATTATAATTGTAAAAATGAAGAATTTTGATTAATGAGAATATGGGTAACACTTTAAAAACCCTATTCTAGAAAAGAGGAAGAAAAAAAAGGTCATGGTTGATAGTTTACCTAATTTAGGGTTTTTTTTTAAATTAAAAATCTCTGCATTGTTATTGTTTAACTATAATGTGCATTAGAGGAAATCTCAACTCAAAATGGGCCTTTTAACTTTTATTCAAATTCCATGTCATCATGTGTTAGCCAATAAAAATTGCTTTAAATTTTAAATACCGTATAGGTCTTAAACACTTTTTTAATATAAATTTGGAGATAGGTATCATAAAAAAACTATTTTTTTGTTTGTATTTTTGACATATCTCCCCGTGTGTTTACTCAAATTTCAATCGGGAGAGCTCGTTGGATGTGGAATTACATTCTGCATCCAACAAGTATGCACTCGGCATACTTCTGACAGACCCCGCTACCCCAAAAATAAGAAATACCTGAAAAAACGGAATGATGATGTCATCATTCCATTTTTTCAAGTATTTCTTATTTTTGGGGTAGAGGGGTCTGTCAGAAGTATGCTGAGTGGGTACTCGTTGGATGTGGAATCTAATTCTGCATCCAACGAGATCTACCGATCAAAATTTGAGTAAACACACGGGGAGATATGTCAAAAATACAAACAAAAAAGTAGTTTTTTTCTTTTCTTCCTCCAAAATTAATAAATATTATTTTATTATTTTAACTATTATTTTATTAATTCATTTTAGGAGGCCCATTTTGAGTTGAAATTTCCTCTAATGTTTAATACTTGATGTTTGCTTCCTCGGATGTGGGTGACAGGAGACACGACGCGGAGGACAGAATAGATAGGGATGACGAGACCATGAATGTGGACATGGATGTGGCTTAGGATGGCATGGACATGGACGTGGCTTAGGATGGCATTTTTGTGGCCACGGAAGTGGATAGGGATGCGAATGTGGACAGGGACATGGACATGGTTGTGGATCTGGAGGGCGTGAATGTCCAGGCGGAAGACGACTGGTAGCATGCACATCGACACCCTCATGTTCCTGACACCTTTTCAGTTCACGACGAGAACGAAGATCTCTTCACCATCAATCAAAATCTGGCCACCTCTGTCGATGATGCCAGCACCAGCAGAAACGCTGGAAGTATGAATTCCATGGTGAATTAAGGCCAAGCATGTTGGGTATAGAGCCATTTAGGCTCACATGTATGATTCATTGGGCTGGGTGCAATATGGATCCTTCCCTATTTCTCATTTATCATTCTAATTACTATGCCAATCGAGCTCAGTGCAAGCTCCATTTGCTCAAGCTTTGTTCACCAAAACCCATCCCTATTTGCATGATGCTCCGCTCCCTCGGGGCCTACCACAATAACGTGCACTCCATAAATATTATGTTGTCGAGACGAAGAGAACCTCCCAGAGGTGGGAGAAGACCCCCCAGAGGTGAGAGAGGATGTGGAAGGGCTGGTAACCCTACATAACCACCCTTTCACCTGAATTCCAGCAGCAGGGAATTTCAAGCCGATATTCCAGTAGCTCTGAGATCCCTAGTCGATGACTAAGAAGATGAAATCTCAGGCTCCATTACTGCAGCCACTCACACCATTTTCCATAGGGAAAATTATTGGGTTTTAAAAATTTTTCTCACCAGTCTCATTCTTCGAGCTGTCAAATACATCCTCGACCCATGCTCAGCCACCCCACCCCCTCCACCTATGCCTCCTCCCCATCCTCCTGCTCCTCCTCTTCTCCCCACTCCTCCCCCTCCACCACTGTAGGTCAGAGCACCCTCATCGCTCCACAACATCAGTTTGTGAGGAATAAAGGGAAAGCCACCCAGAAGACGTCACCACAGCCTGTCAAACGACTAGCACTGGATTCAGGCAACTCCACGAACATCGACTCCACAGGAGACTACAAGAAACCGAAACAAAAGTGGGAGAATGGCAAGAAGCAGGAACTTCAATGGGGAATAGAATACAACTACCCAATCATCGAGGTTCCGTACAAACCACTTTGACGCTAGGTGTTTCGATTTTCCAGATGTCTCGAATCCACGGTTTTCAAGTTTTTTTACTTTTCAGTATTTGACACCTGTATAGTCTAAGTTAGCCTAACTTTTAATTACTCTGTTTAGTAGTTTTTGGATTGTCAAGATCTGTTTTCCCCTATATGGGGAGGATCATTTTTCGGTACTCTTGGATCGCCTCTATTGGCTCGGTTTTGTGTTCTCATAACACACACACTTGTATCATTTTTTGCATATTTAACTTTACTTAATATATTAGACCTCAACTTACAAAAAATACTTGATGTTTACTTACAGTAGTAATGAAATTACTTAGGTGTTATTTGCCAAACATAATTGATTACTATAACTTCATTTTACTCTTAATTAGTTACTCCTATTTATGTTATTTTTCTATTTCGTGTAATATTTAATAATTATATGTATTTATAATAAACTAAGCTTATAGATAGTAATTATTACTATGTTTAAAGAACATAGTTCCACAAACTGTGTACTGGTTTTTCAAAGACCTTCCTTTATAATAGTTTTTGTCTATCTTTTAAACAGATGAATTCTAACTAAGGAAACTTCTGAGTTAGAGAATATTTCTTCTGAACATTCCTATAAGGATTTGATAGTAGAAAGTAAATAGTTATAATAATACTTTTCTTGATTTTATTTAACCATCAAAATTAATTTCTCCTACTGTACTAGATTACTACCTTTTTAAAGGTGTGAAAAAATACAGTCATGTAATTTTTTTTATCCATTAGTAAATTTACATTAACCCTGAATTATTTAATCTAATACATAACTGAAACATAACTTACAAATATTAGATCAAAAAAATATTTAAATCACTAACAAATAGTCATATAGATTCATCAAATCCTAAATTATACATTCCAGATTTCTATACTTGCATAGAGAAATTAGAAATAACATGTAGAACCTGGTAATATAGCAGAGGATACAACAACTTAGGGAGCCCATTCCTCCCAACCAAATCCTGAAGATAACTGAACTGCAAATCTTAGGACCCCCTAGCATGTCTACTAGTCCACCTGGTTGAAAGCACTGGGTGAGAGAATATGTTTAGAAACCTCTACAACTCCACAGAGTAATCAACAGTAATATTTCTTCCTGTAGCAGTAATAACTTAGCTCAAAACAGCTAAACTATTTCAGTAAATCAACACTTTTCACTCAAACACTTCTGCATATCCCCTTCATGGAATTTCTTGTGCACCGAATTCCACTCAGAAATTTCACAAGTAAAGAATGAGGAGCCCCAGCTGAATTCAATGGGTAGTTTTTATCAGTATGCCTAGGTCTTTTGGGTTAGTTTTCACTTAATGAGCCACCTTCTCTTGTTCCACTTTCTTGGGGAACACCACCACAAAAATAGGGAAGTTTCCTCCTGCAACAGCTAGAATTAGTTTGAGGATGCTTACAAGTGTCAATCTGCTCTCAACGCAGCCTATTCCACCAAGTGGCCAGTAAACACTCATTTAACATCCTCATTAAGTTGTTGTCTCATATTTCATTTATTAATTAATAAAATATTCAACAATTAAATGAAATTATCCTTGACCCCACTCAGTCATTAATTACAAACTTTATAATAGAATTAAAACATAATGTCTCCTAAAACATAAAATGTTTTTGCAATTTGGGGTATGTGACACACATACCCTTTTAAATATAACATCGTCCTCGATGTTATTTTATTCATCATCCTCAGAGTTTCCATGGAACAGAATTGGATATGTTTCCTGCATATGACTCTCCAATTCCTATGTGGCTTCTTTGGGACTAACATAATTCCATTGCACCTTCACCTGCCCAATGGTGTGATTCCGAAGCAAAATATCCTTCCTTTCGAGGATACAATCCGGTTCCACCATAAAATCTCCTTTGGGTTCCACCTGCACATCATTTCAATTTATAACATGAGTAGCATCATGTACATATTTTTTTAATACAGAGATACAAAAAACATTATGAACCTTTAAATTTGGCAGTAAAGCTAGTTGATATGCTAGTTGTCCCATTCTGGATAGTATTTCAAAAGGCCCACAATATTGAGGTGCCAACTTAGCACAACTTCCTAACTTCAAAGAACACTTTTTAGGAATTACCTTTATAAAAACATGTTGACCCACCTGGAACTCTTTCTCAGTTCGTTTAAGATTTGCTTGACTTTTCTATCCGCCTTGCGCAAATTTTAAGTTACCTTGCACCTATTTTACAATTAACTCCATCGCCTTTAGTATTTTAGGTCCTAATAATAACCTGTCAACTGGGTTACTCCACGAGATAGGGGTATTGCACTTTCTGCCATACAAAATTTCAAATGGGTTGTATCTTGCTGAAGCTTTGTAGTGATTGTTGTAAGCAAACTCTACCAGGTGTAAGTAATCCTCCCATTTACCTGGTTGTTGCCTAACATACATTCTGAGCATATATTCCAATACTTGATTCATCCTTTCAGTCTATCCATCCATCTGGGGATGAAAAGATGTACTGAAATTTAAAGTAGTATTCAGGCCTTTGAATAAAGACTTCCAGAAATTTCCCGTAAACTTAGTGTCTCTTTCTAAAATTATAAATTTCGATATCCCATGTAAACGAAATATTTGTTTCATGAATATATCATCAATATTATCAACCTTGTAGGTGGTCTTTATAGGTATAAAATGAGCTGCTTTACTAACTTTATCAACTACTACCATTATCGAATCATTTAGATTCTGATTTCTAGGTAGTCCTATAATAAAATCAAGACTGATTATTTCCCATTTCTAGCTAGGGATGGGTAATGGCTGTAGTAAACTGGCTAGATGCTGGTGTTCAATCTTAACTTGTTGACATTCAAAATACTTGGAAATGTATTCTGCCAGTTCATTCTTCATGTTTGGACAAAAATAATCTTTCTATAACATGGTTATAGTCTTCTGATAACCAGGATGTCCTGAGTAAGGAGTCTTATGTATTTAATTTAAAATCAGCAGCTTAATTTTTGGTACATTAGGTATATACAACTTGTTTTCATAAAGCATTAATCATTTTTCATTTATACTATACCATGTACTTAAACTTTTAGTTAAATTTTCTATCGCTTTAGCTTGTAATTTCTGATAATTTTCATCCAATTTTACTCCTTGCTCTAGTTGTTCTTCTAAATTTATTTTATAAGTGCTGATTCCTACTATAAAGTTCAGTATTGCATTTCTACTTAGAACATCAGGGACCTTATTTTATTTTCCCTTAATATGTTGGATCTCAAAATCATACTCGCTAAGGAAAGCTAGCCACCTAGCTTGCCTTGTGTTTAAATTAGGTTGATCCAACAAATATTTTAATCCCTTATTATCTGTCATTAACATAATTTTTTTTTTTGATTAAGTGATGCCGCCACATCTTCAAAGCATGTATGATGGAAGCCAACTCTAAATCGTAAGTAGCATAGTTTTTCTCATGAATTTTAAGATTCCTAGACTCATATGCAATTACGTGTCCTTCTTGAGTTAAGACCCCACCTAGACCATCATTGCATGCATCAGTGCATACAACAAAGTCCTTATTAGGATAAACAATTCTTAAGATTGGTGCAGTAGTTAATAATTTTTTTAAATTCTTAAAACTTTCTTCACACTTTTATTCCACTCAAATTTCTTCCCTTTCTTCTATAAATAAGTTATGGGATTTGCGATTCTTGAGAACCCTTCAATGAATCTTTGATAGTAACCTGTAATCGCCATGAATGATCGCACATCAGTCAAATCCTTTGGGGCTGGTCAATATTCAATTGCTTTTATCTTTTCGTGATCAACTAAGATCCCTTCTTTAGTTACTACATGGCTCAAGTATTGTATTTTATCCTTAAAGAAATCACACTTACTAAATTTAGCATAAAGTTGATGTTCTCTTAACTCTTGTAAAACAATTTTTAAGTGCTCCTCGTGTTCTTCTTTAGACTTAGAATAAATTAGAATGTAGTCAATGAATACCACTATGAATTTATCGAGATACTTATGCAATACATTATTCATTAAGAACATGAATACTGTCAGGGCATTAGTGAGCCCAAATGGCATGATGAAAAACTCATAGTGACCATATCTGGTCCTAAAAGTTGTCCCAAAAATGTCTTCATATTTGATTTAGATTTGGTGATAACCATATTGTAAATCAATCTTTGAAAATATAGTTGCTCAATGCATCTGATCAAACAGATCATCTATGAGGGGCAATGGGTATTTATTCTTAATGGTCATTTTATTAAGTTGACGGTAGTCAATGCATAAGCGTAGAGTACCGCCCTTCTTCTTAACTAAAATAATAGGTTCTCCCCAAGGAGACACTCTTGGTATTATATACTTTTTATCAATAAGTTCCTTTAACTATGATTTTAATTCATTTAGTTCCAATATATTCATCTGATGAGGGGATTTTGAGCTGGGAACTACACTAGGTACCAACTCAATAGTGAAGTCTAACTCCCTTTTGAGAGGCAGTGCCGGAATTTCTTCTGGAAATACATTTGAATACCCCCTCAGGATTGGAATATCTTCTAGTTTTAGTTCATCTTCATTATTAATATGTTCTTCGTTAATTACAGTTAGATCAAAAGATTTACAACCCTTTTGAACCACTCTCTTTAATTGCAAGGCTCAGATTTGTGTGATAGTTATTTTCCTAGGATTTCATGTTACGGTTACTGTTTCTCCTTCATTATTTACGCAAGTAAAAGTTTTATAGAAGTAGTTCAAAACTACTCTATGTTGTTCGAACTAGTCCATACCAATTAACATATCATAAGATCCTAAAGGAAGTACATTTAGCTTCACAGATGTTTCAAACTAATTCATAATTATAGTACAATCTTTTACAGAAGTAACCACTTTTCATTTTGCTCTTGTAGCTAGTTGAACTAACCATGACTTTGCAAACTTTTCTACTGATAAATTGCATTTTTCTACTAAATTAGGAGAAACATAACTTAGGCTAGCCCCTGGGTCAATTAAAATAGAAATGGGTGTTTGATTCACCTCACCTTCCACTTCCACCATGGAATTTTGATAATCAGCCTACCTGTTTTCCAGCGCCACCTTGATCCTGGGAATCGCCCTTGCTAGTCACCAACAGTCATCTCCTTCTATACTGTATGTATGTTGCTGACTGTATTCTTTCTGTTAGGGTAGACTGATGCATAATGAGTTCCATTACATTCCCAACACTTTACTGGTTCTTTACGTTCATTATTCTTAATGTAGTTCTTTTGGTTATTAGCAGCTTCTTTATTTCTAGGGCCATTAGGGTTTGACTATGAATTACCTTTATTTCCTTCGAAATTCTTATTAGGAAAATTACGTGTGTTATTATTCCTAAAATTGCGGTTAAATATGAAACCCTTCTTTTTATGCTCAAAATTATTAGACCTCTTAGCCTTCTAGTTTTTCATACTTTCCCTTTATCAGTTCTGCTCATAGCAGAAATTTGGCTTTCGCATAGCCTCCTCAAGGGTTTTTTGGATTATCGTATTCAATTCTGTCTTTAATGTGAAAAGGTAAACAAAGTTAAAAACCACTACACCTTAGGATTCTCATCCACAATATAAGGCACATAACTTAGGAAACTTAAAACTTTACTGTTTAATTCCTTCATGTTCACAGTTCCCAACTTCATTTCATATAATTCTTTAGCTCGCTCTTCATAATACTATTTCGACATAAACTTCTTTTTAAAGTATTTTTTAAAAGTACTCTAGTTAATGTTCGTTCCTAAATACCTTTTACTCGTTTTAAATCCTGCGACCAGATATCTGCCTTTTCGGTTAAGTTGTAAATGTGCATTCTTGCTTTTAGTTGGTTAGAGTAATTGTAGATTTGGAATACTTCTTCACTCCATACAGCCATGCTTCAGCTTCCTCTCCTTTCTCAGTTTCACCGTTTAAAGTTGGTGGTTTTATATTCTTAAATTCTCCTGAAATTTCCTCATAAGGCTTAAATTTTCTTTTTCTAGAATGGTGATTATCCTCACTATTATCACTAGTGTACTAGCATTTCTTCCTATGTGAGTCACCATAAATTTCAGAGGACAAACTACTTTCAATTTTAGACTGTTTGGACTTTTTACTTTTATGTTGCTAGGATGTATTTCCGTATCCTATCTATTTGTCTTTTCCTCCACTCTAAATTTTTTTCATTAATATCTGGTTCAACTCCTCTTGAGCTCTTAGAATTCTTTCATTTTCTTTTTTAACTGTTTCCATTTTAGATCTTAATTCTTTCACAGTTTGTGATAATTTCAAAGAATTGTTAGTTATTTATTCCTAAATTGGTTCTCTTCTAGAATTACTTTGTTCATTAAACGGGGACTCTTCATCTGTAGATTGCTTGGGTCTTTCCATACCTACAGTTCTAGCTCAGAAATATCTTCTGGTAATAACATTTCAAAAGAAAAATAATAATCAGTATGCATGCATTTTAACTACTATTTGTCTATGCAGGTTGAGCCGCATTCAGGCCTAGTGTCTGAACGTGTGCTTCGATACCACATGTAGTACTCCAAAATTTCATGAAAATTTAAAAATTTTCTTGCAACATTTAATGTTTAAAAACATTGATGACGTGGGTAACTTAACCGCTAATAGTTAACATTCTAAAGTGTCTAAGCTAGAAACTAAAAGTAATTTCTTTATTAATTTCTGTATCTGCATACTTCATTATTTGCTTTCATAATTTAGTATTAAAGATCGAGTTAGGAGGTGATGATCTCAAGTAACATGAGCTGAAGCAATTGTTTGTTTACTATGTACTAAAGTTTGAATTATTCTTAATTAAAGGAACTTCAGTTCATGTTCGAGGCTTACTTAGATGTTTAGCTAATACAATGAAGTGATGATTCTTGTACAGGTCTAATTATAGGTAAGACATTTTGTATCCCAGTTTTAGGATCGAGATTTAATTATCTCACTAGAAAAGTAAATGCTAGAATATTTGTTTAGTTTGCAACTTTGAGAAAAAGAAGGTATCGTCAAAGCTGTATATTTTCTTTAATTAATTTATGTATAAGCGTAAGTACTTGGAAATTCAAGTACAACATAGAAATAGATGTTTTCTACTTAGCTTTGACTATAACTTGTACATCATATTTTTATCCAATTGTTGTTATATTAAGTCTTATATACAACTCAGGGGAAGGATAATATTGTACACTAACTCTTGTGATGCATTATTACTCGTTACCATGGTAATTTATATGTATTTGTCTCAACATACATTCGAATGTTATATAAACAAGTAAAACCTAAGTCTAGGCATAGTCATAAGGTATATAATAAATGTCGTTTATAAAAATGAAACTAATGACTTCATGCAGAGTATCATTTCCTTAACTGCCTATGTAATTACCAAGCGAAAATGCAAAAGACTACATTATATGATTATAAGTGAGTGACAAAGCTTTGTTTTCAAGGGTGCAAAGTTCATTACCTAGATAAATGATAAACACCAAAACCTTTGCATGTGTTAACACTAGTTATAATATCTTTATTTTATAGGTAAAATTCCTATCTAAGAAAAATTTAAAACTAAATCATACCTCTACCATCTATACTAAGGCATCTTGTAACAAAAGAATAAACTAGAGCTTATATGTTTTTCCCAAAGGAGGTCATAACAAAGGTGATGTGACACCCTTTTTACAGGCTCCCCAAGCTATAAAAAACTATAGAGCAAAAACCCATATTATCGAAATCAAGTGGATTCCATGTGGTGTTTGGTTAGTGGATAGGGTTTTATCAATGGTAAACCCTACTAAAAAGTCTCCAAAACCCTAAATGTCTGCATTTTACCCTATCCCAGGCTCATTCCCTCATGGCCATTTACGCCATTGTTTCATCTCTATGAGTGATGGACTTTGATTTTCAAATGCTAGCTCTGTGAATGTCTTCCTCCGCGTGTTTTCCCTACTGTAGACCCTGTCTTGATAGTAGTGTGGTCTCGTTTCTAGCTGACATCTTTCCTATGGTTTTTCGCTGACAGTGGGGAGGTTTGAAAAATAGTTTTTACTGTGACTTCCTTACCTCATCGAGTTTCTTGATAGTGCTCCTGCTATTTTGCTAGGGTATACCTTTTTCTTCTGTCCAGGGTTGCGATACATACCACCTACTACATGGTCGAGGCTCAAAACTCTCCAGGTAAAGCTTTTTTTAAACAAAAAACTTTTTTTCATTTTTCATGAAAAATATTTCCTGTAATAAATTATTTTTTAAAGAACTTGACAATTTCTTTTAAATTCTGGCATGTGTAGAGTTAAAAAGGGAGGTGGTTCGAAAGCACAACTCCCAGCTGAGCAAGGAGAAAGAATTGGCAAGTAATTACGACCTGGAGCTGCCAACATTGCTTAGTGGTTTGGTAAGCCTCAACTCCACGACCTGAGGGTTCCTTCTATGACGATGTATGGGGTTTGGATGATGTTGTTTCATCGTGAATCAAACTTCTTGGTCGTGGCTACGTTGTACATTACTTTGTTTGGGAAGGCTGTGTGGCCGTGACTTGTTTTATTTACAGTAATTTTGGACATGCCATGGGCTGTTCTGAAGAAATACTCTTAATTCCATTAGTCATAACTTTGTTTTTAGTTGGATTTTAAATATGCTTCAGATAAGGTTTGAATATTATATGTTTTGATTAAACTCTTAGAGTGTTACTGTGTTGGATAATTTCAGTTTAAAATAATGAAATTTTCGTAATGCCTTGCATTTATTTACTTGTATCTGAGAATGATTTTGATAAAAGATAAAGCGAGGGTTTCACTATTCGTACAAGTCCATCATTTCTGATTTTTTTTTAAGAACAGTCACAAGAAAACATTATCTTGGTTGTAGGGTTCGGCCCTGTGACCTGGACTAGATTGTTATTATCATAAATTAGTTTTTAATTTAAGTTTTTAGGTTATTATTAAAACTCTGTTTATTTTTAATAGATTTCTACTCTGCCGTGTAAAATTGATTTGGATTACTTAGTTTATCTTTTCTTGTTTTATTATAGTATATAATTAATAAACAGTATAATATTGTTTCTGTGTAATTCTTATTCATCATAAGGTATTTATAATATAAATATTATAATTGTAAAAATGAAGAATTTTGATTAATGAGAATAAGGGAAATACTGTAAAAACCCTATTCTAGAAAAGAGGAAGAAAAAAAAGGTCATGGTTGACAGTTTACCTAATTTAGGGTTTGTATTTTTTTTTTAATTTAAAATATCTGCATTATTATTGTTTAACTATAACGCGTTTAATACTTGATGTTTACTTATAGTAGTAATGAAATTACTTAGGTGTTATTTTGCAAACCTAAATGATTACTATAGCTTCATTTTACTCTTAATTAGTTACTCCTATTTATGTTATTTTTCATTTTCATGTAGTATTTAATAATTATATGTATTTATAATAATCTAAGCTTATAGATAGTAATTATTACTGTGTTTAAAGAACATAGTTCCACAAACCGTCCTAGTTTTTAAACGACCTTCCTTTATAATAGTTTTTGTCTATATTTTAAACAGATAAATTCTAACTAAGGAAACTTCTGAGTTAGAGAATCTTTCTTCTGAACATTCCTATAAGTATTTGATAGTAGAAAGTAAATAGTTATAATCGTACTTTTCTTGATTTGATTTAACCATCAAAATTAATTTCTCCTACTGTACTAGAGTACTACCTTTTTGAAGGTGTGGAAAAATACAGTCATGTATTATTTTTTTATCCATCAGTAAACTTTAATTACCCCTGAATTATTTATTCTAATACATAACTGAAACATAACTTATAAATCTTAGATCAATAAAATATTTAACTAACTACCAAATAGTCATATATATTCATCAAATCCTAAATTATACATTCCATATTTCTATACTTGCATAGAGACATTAGAAATAACATGTAGAACCTGGTTATATAGTAGAGGAGACAACAACTTAAGGATCCCATTCCTCCCAACCAACTCCTGAAGATAGCTGAACTGCAAATCTTAGGACCCCTGAGCATGTCTACTGGTCCATCTGGTTGAAAGCACTGGGTGAGAGAATAGGTTTAGAAACCTCTGCAACTCCACAGAGTAATCAACAATAATATTTCTACCTGTAGCAGTAAGAACCTAGTTCAAACCAACTGCACTAGTTTAGTAATCATCAGTTTTCACTCAAACACTTATGTATATCCCCTCAATCGAATTTCTTGTGCACTGAATTCCACTAAGAAATTTCACATGTAAATAATGAGCAGCCCTAGCTGAATTCAATGGGTAGTTTTTATAAGCATGCCTAGGTCTTTTGGGTCAATTTTCACTTAATGAGCTACCTGCTCTTGTTCCACTTTCTTGGGGAACATGACCACAAAAATAGGGAATTTTCCTGCTGCAACAACTAGAAGTAGTTTGAGGATGCTTCCAAGTGTCAATCTACTCTCAACCCAACCTATTCCACCAAGTGGCTAGTAAAGCACTCATTTAACATCCTCCTTAAGCTATTGTCTCATCTTTCATTTATTAATTAATAAAATATTCAACAATTAAATGCAATTATCCTTGACCCCAATTGGTCATTAATTACAAACTTTATAATAAAATTAAAACATAATGTCTCCTAAAACATAAAATGTTTTTGCAATTTGGGGTATGTGACATACATACCCCCTTAAATATAACATCGTCCTCGATGTTATTTTATTCATCGACCTCAGAGTTTCCCTTGAACATAATTGGATATGCTACCTGCATATGACTCTCCAATTCCCAGGTGGCTTCTTTGGGACTAAGGTGCTTTCATTGCACCTTCACCTACCCAATGGTGCGATTCCGAAAGAAATACCTCCCTCCTTTCGAGGATACAATCTGGTTCCACCAGAAAATCTCCTTCGGGTTCCACTTGCACATCATTCCAATTTATAACATGGGTAGCATCATGTACATATTTTTTAATACGGAGATATGAAAAAAAATATGAACCTTTAAATCTGGCGGTAAAGCTAGTTGATATGCCAGCTGTGCCATTCTAGACGGTATTTCGAAAGGCCCACAATATCGGGGTGCCAACTTAGCACAAATTCCTAACTTCAAAGAAATATTTTTAGGACTTACCTTTATAAAAACATGTTCACCTACCTGGAACTCTTTCTGAGTTCGTTTAAGATCTGCTTGACTTTTCTATCTTCCTTGCGCAACTTTTAAGTTACCTTGCACCTATTTTACAATTAACTCCATATCCTTTAGTAGTTTAGGTCCTTGTACTAACCTGTCAACTGTGTTACTCCATGAGATAGGGGTATTGCACTTTCTGCCATACAAAATTTCAAATGGGCTGTATCTTGCTGAAGCTTTGTAGTGATTGTTGTAAGCAAACTCTACCAGGTGTAAGTAATCCTCCCATTTACCTGGTTTTTTCCTAACATACATTCTGAGCATATATTCCAATACTTGATTCATCCTTTCAGTCTGTCCATCCGTTTGGGGATGAAAAGATGTACTGAAATTTAAAGTAGTATTCAGGCCTTTGAATAAAGACTTCCAGAAATTTCCCCTAAACTTAGTGTCTCTTTCTAAAATTATAAATTCCGATATCCCATGTAAACGAAATATTTGTTTCATGAATATATCATCAATATTATCAACCTTGTAGGTGGTCTTTACAGGTATAAAATGAGCTGCTTTACTGAGTTTACCAGCTACTACCATTATCGAATTATTCATATTCTGATTTCTAGGTAGTCCTGTAATAAAATCATGACTGATTATTTCCCATTTCCAGCTATGGATGGGTAATGGTTGTAGTAAACCGGATGGATGCTGGTGTTCATTCTTAAATTTTTGACATTCAAAACACTTGGGAATGTATTCTTCCGGTTCATTCTTCATGTTGGCCAAAAATAATCTTTCTGTAACATGGTTATAGTCTTCTACTAACCAGAATGTCCTGAGTAAGGAGTCTTATGTATTTCATTTAAAATCAGCAGCTTGATTTTAAGTACATTAGATATATACATCTTGTTTTTATAAATCATTAATCCTTTTTCGTTTGGACTATACCCTGTACTTAAACTTTCAGTTAAAATTTCTATCGCTTTAGCTTGTAATTTCTGATCATTTTCATCCAATTTTACTCCTTCCTCTAGCTGTTCTTCTAAATATATTTTATAAGTGTTGATTGCTGCTAGAAAGTTCAATATTCCATTTCTACTTACAGAATCAATGACCTTATTTTATTTTCCCTTAATACGTTGGATCTCAAAATCGTACTGGCTAAGGAAAACTAGCCACCTAGATTTCCTTGCGTTTAAATTAGGTTGATCCAACAAATATTTTAATCCCTTATTATCTGTCATTAACATAAATTTTCTTTTTATTAAGTGATGGCACCACATCTTCAAAGCATGTATGACGGAAGCCAACTCTAAATTGTGAGAAACATAGTTTTCTCATGAATTTTAAGCTTCCTAGACTTGTATCCAATTACATGTCCTTCTTGAGTTAAGACTCCACCTAGAACATCGTTGCATGCATCAGTTCATACGACAAAGTTCTTATTAGGATCAACAATTCTTAATATTGGTCCAGTAGTTAATAATTTTTTTAACTTCTTAAAACTTTTTTCACACTTTTTATTCCAATCGAGTTTCTTCCGTTTCTTCTGTAAAGAATTTATGGGATTTGCGATTCTTGAAAACCCCTCAATGAATCTTCGATAGTAACCTGTAATCCCCATGAATGATTGCACGTCAGTGACATCCTTTGGGACTGGTCAATCTTCAATTGCTTTTATTTTTTCTGGATCAACTGACATCCCTTTTTTAGTTACTACATGGCCCAAGTATTGTGTTTTATCCTTAAATAAATCGCATTTACTAAATTTAGCATAAAGATGATGTTCTGTTAACTCTTGTAAAACAATTTTTAAGTGCTCCTCGTGTTATTATTTAGACTTAAAATAAATTAGAATGTCGTCAATGAATACCAATATGAATTTATCAAGATACTTATGCAATCCATTATTCATTAAACACATGAAGAATATCAGGGCATTAGTGAGCTGAAATGGCATGATGACAAACTCATACTGACCATATATGGTCCTAAAAGACGTCCTAAAATTGTCATCTTTGATTCGTGCTTGGTGATAACCATATTGTAAATCAATTTTTGAAAATACAGTTGCTCTACACAGTTTATCAAATAGATTATCTATGCGGGAAACTGGTATCTATTCTTAATGGTCATTTTATTAATTTTATGGTAGGCAATGCATAAGCGTAGAGTACCTTCCTTCTCCTTAACGAAAATAATAGGTGCTCCAACTATGATTTATATAATTTTTATCAATAAGTTCCTATAACTGTGATTTTAATTCATTTAGTTCCAATATATTCATCCGATAAGGGAATTTTGAGTTGGGCACTGCACCAGGTACCCACTCAATAGTAAATTCTAACTTTCTTTTCGGAGGCAATCCTGGAATTTCTTCTGGAAATACATCCGAATACCCCCTTAGGATTGGAATATCTTTCAATTTTAGTTTATCTTCATTATTAATATGTTATTCATCAATTACAATTACAACAAAATATTTAAAACCCTTCCGAACAGCTCTCTTTAATTGCAAGGCAGAGATTTGTATGATAGCTATTTTCCTAGGAATTCCTTTTACGGTTACTATTTCTCCTTCATTATTTACATAAGTAAAAGTTTTATCGAAGCAGTTCAAAACTACTCTATGTTTTTCTAACCAGTCCATACCAATTAACATATCATAAGAGCCTAAAGGAAGTACATTTAGCTTCACAGATGTTTCAAACTGATTCATAATTATAGTACAGTCTTTTACAAAACTAATCACTTTTTGTTTTTCTCTTGTAGCTAGTTGAAGTAACCATGACTTTGCAAACTTTTATACTAATAAATTTCATTTTTCTACTAAATTAAGAGAAACATAACTTAGGCTAGGCCCTGGGTGAATTAAAATAGAAATAGGTGTTTGATTCAACTGACATTCTACTTCCACCATGGAAGTTTGATAATTAGCCTTCCTGTTTTTCGGCGCCGTGTTGATCCTGGGCATCACCCTTGCTAGGTCACCAACACTCATCTCCTCCTATATAGTATGTATGTTGCAGATAATCTTCTTTGTCTTAGGGCATACTGATGCATAATGAGGTCCATCATAGTCCCAACACTTTACTGGTTCTTTACGTTCATTATTCTTAATGTAGTTGCTGTGATTATTAGCCGGTTCTCTATTTCTAGGGCCATTAGGGTTTGACTGTGAATTACCTTTATTTCCTTGGAAATTATTATTAGGAAAATTACGTGTGTTATTATTCCTAAAATTGCGGTTAGATATGAAACCCTTCTTTTTATGTTCAAAATTATGAGACCTCTTAGCCTTCCACTTTGGCATACTTTCCCTTTTTTGGTTCTGCCCATAGCAGAAATTTTCCTTTGCATAGCCTCCTCAAGGGTTTTTGGATTATCCTATTCAATTCAGTATTTAATGTGAAAAGGTAAACAACTCCAGTAATTGTAGATTTGGAAATACTTCTTCATTCCAGACAACCATGCTTCGGCTTCCTCTCCCTTCTTAGTATCACCGTTGAAAGTTGGTGGTTTTATCTTCTTAAATTATCTTGAAATTTCCTCATAAGGCTTAAATTTTTTTTTTCTAGAATGGTAATTATCCTCACTACTATCACGAGTGTACTGGTGATTCTTCCTATGTGAGTCACCATAAAATAAAGAGGACGAACTACTTTCAATTTTACATTGTTTGGAATTTTTACTTTTACGTTGGTAGGACGTATTTTCAGATCTTATTTGTTTTTCTCCTTCACTCTGAATTTTTTCCATTAATATCTGGTTCAGCTCCTCTTGAGCTCTTAGAATTCTTTCATTCTCTTTTTTAACTGTTTCCATTTCAGTTCTTAATTCTTTAATAGTTTCTGATAATTTTGAAGAATTGTTAGTTATTTCTTCCTGAACTGGTTCTCTTCTAGAATTACTTTGTTCATTAAACTGGGACTCTTCATCTGCATATTCCTCGAGTATTTCCATACCTACAGTTATAGCTCAGAAATAACTTCTGGTAATAACATTTCAAAAGAAAATTAATAATCAGTATGCATGCATTTTATCTACTGTTTGTCTATGCAGGTTGAGCCACATTCATTCCTAGTGTCTGAACGTGTGCTTTGATACCACATGTAATACTCCAAAATTTCATGAAAATTTTAAACTTTTCTTGAAACATTTAATGTTTAAAAACATTGACGACGTGGGTAACTTAACCGCTAACAGTTAACATTTTAAAGGGTCTAAGCTAGAAACTAAAACTAATTCCTTTATTAATTTCTATATATCTACATACTTCATTATTTGCTTTCATAATTTAGTATTAAAGATCGATTTATCATGTGATGATCTGGAGTAACATGAGCTGAAACAACTGTTTGTTTACTATGTACTAAAGTTTGACTTCTGCTTAATTGAAGGAACTTCAGTTCATGTCCGAGGATTACTTATCTTTTTAGCTAATGCAATGAAGTGATGATTTTTGTACAAGTCTAATTACAGGTAAGACATTTTGTATCCTAGTTTCAGGATCAAGATTTAATTATCTCACTAGCAAAGTAAATGCTAGAATATTTGTTTAGTTTACAACTTTGAGCAAAAGAAGGTATCGTCAAATCTATATATTTTCTTTAATTAATTTATTTATAAGCGTAAGTACTTGGAAATTCAAGCACAACATAGAAATAGATGTTTTCAACTTAGCTTTGACTATAACTTGTACATCATATTTTTATCCAATTGTTGTTATATTAAGTCCTATATACAACTCTAGAGAAGGATAATTTCGTACACTAAGTCTTGTGATAAATTATTACTCATTACCATGGTAATTTATATGTATTTGTCTCAACATACATTCGAATTTTATATAAAAAAGTAAAACCTAAGTCTAGGCATAGTCATAAGGTATATAAGAAATGTCATTTATAAAAATGGAACTAACGACTTCATGCAGAGTATAATTGTCTTAAGTTCCTATGTAATTACCAAGTGAAAATGTAAAATACTACATTATATGATTATAAGTGAGTGACAAAGCTTTGTTTTCAAGGGTGCAAAGTTCATTACCTAGAGAAATGATAAACCCCAAAACCTTTGCATGTGTTAACACTAGTTATATTATCTTTATTTTATAGGTAAAATTCCTACCTAAGAAAAATTTAAAACTAAATCATACCTCTACCATCTATACTAAGGCATCTTGTAATAAAAGAATAAACTAGAGCTTATATGTTTTTTCCAAAGGAGGTCATAACAAAGGTGATATGTGACCCTCTTTGCAGGCTCCCCAAGCTATCGAAAAATATAGAACAAAAACCCATATTATCGAAATCAAGTGGAGTCCACGTGGTGTTTGGTTAGTGGATAGGGTTTTTTCAATGGTAAACCCTACTACAAAAGTCTCCAAAACCCTAGATTTTTTCATTTAACCCTATCCTTCACTGACGTGGAGAGTGCCGCTAGGCTCATGGTCTCATGGCCATTTACGCCATTGTTTCATCTCTGCGAGTGATGGCCTTTGATTTTCAAATGCTAGCTCTATGAATGTCTTCCTCCATGTGTTTTCCCAACTGTAGACTCTATCTTGATAGTAGTGTGGTCTCGGTTCTAGCTCACAGTTTGCCTGGGGTTTTTCACTTACAATGTGGAAGTTTGAAAAATAGTTTTTACTGTGACTTCCTTACCTCATCGAGGTTCTTGACAATGCTCCTGCTTGTTTTCTAGGGTATACCCTTTTCTTTTTTCCAGGGTTGCTTTACATACCACCTACTACGCAGTTGAGGCTAAAAAATCTCCACGTAAATTTTTTTTAAAACAAAAAACCTTTTTGAATTTGTCATGAAAATTCTTTCCTGTAATATTTTTTTTTAAATAACTTGACAATTTCTTTTAAATTCTAGCATGTGCAGAGTTGAGAAGGGAGGAGGTTCGAAAGAACGACTCCCAACTGAGTAGGGAGAAAGAATCGGCAAGTAATTACGACTTGGAGATGCCAACATTGCTCAGTGGTTTGGTAAGCCTCGACTCCACAACTTGAGGGTTCCTTCTATGATGATGTATGGGGTTTGGATGATACTATTTCATCATGACTCGAACTTCTTGGCTATGGCTATGTTGTACATTACTTTGTTTGGGAAGGTCGTGTGGCCGTGACCTGTTTTATTTACAGTAATTTTGGACAGGCCAAGGGCTGTTTTGAAGAAATACTTGTAAGGCCATTGGCCGCAACTCTATTTTTAGTTAGATTTTAAATATGCTTCAGATAGCGTTTGAATGTTATATGTTTTGATTAAACTCTTAAAGCATTGCTGTGTTGGATAATTTCAGTTTAAAATAATGAAATTTTGGAAAATCCTTGCGGTTATTTACTTGTATCTGAGAATAATTTTGATAAAAGATAAAGCCAGGGTTTCACTATTTGTACAAGTCCATTATTTCTGATTTTTTTGTTATGAACAGTTAGAAGATAAAATTCTCTTCGTTATAGGGTTCGACCCCATGATCTAGACTAGATTGTTATTATTATAAATTAGTTTTTAATTTAAGTTTTTAGGTTATTATTATAACTCTCTTTACTTTTAATAGATTTCTACTCTGGTGTGTAAAATTTATTTGGATTACTTAATTTATCTTTTCTTATTTTATTATAGTATATAGTTAATAAATAGTATAATACTATTTCTGTGTTATTCTTATTTATCATAAGGTATTTATAATATAAATATTATAATTGTAAAAATGAAGAATTTTGATTAATGAGAATATGGGTAATACTGTAAAAACAAAAGAAAGGTCATGATTGACATTTTCCCTAATTTAGGGTTTGTATTTTTTGTTTAATTTAAAATCGCTGCATTGTTATTGTTTAACTATAATGTGTTTAATACTTGATGTTTACTTACAGTAGTAATGAAATTACTTAGGTGTTATTTTCAAAACCTAAATGATTACTATAACTTCATTTTATTGTTAATTAATTACACCTATTTATATTATTTTTCTGTTTCCTTTAATATTTAATAATGATATGTATTTATAATATGTTAAGCTTATAGTTAGTAAGTATTACTGTGTTTAAAGAACATAGTTCCACAAACTGTGTACTGGTTTTTGAAATACCTTCCTTTATAATAGTTTTTCTCTATCTTTTAAACAAGTGAATTCTAACTAAGAAAACTTCTGAGTTAGAGAATCTTTCTTCTGAACATTGCTATAAGGATTTGATAGTAGAAATTAAATAATTATAATCGTAGTTTTCTTGAGTTGATTTAACCATCAAAATTAATTTCTCCTACTATACTAGAGTAACCTTCTTGAAGGTGTGGAAAAATACAGTTAGGTAAGTTTTTTTATCCATCAGTAAATTTACATTAACCCTGAATTATTTATTCTAATACATAACTGAAACATAACTTATAAATATTAGATCAATAAAATATTTAACTAACTAACAAATAGTCATATAGATGCATCAAATCCTAAATTATACATTCCACATTTCTATAATTGCATAGAAAAATTAGAAATAACATGTAGAACCTGGTAATATAGATGAGGAGACAACAACTTAAGGAGCCCATTCCTCCCAACCAACTCCTGAAGATAGATAAACTACAAATCTTAGGACCCTCGAGCCTGTCTACTGGTCCACCTGGTTGAAAGCACTGAGTGAGAGAATAGGTTTAGAAACCTCTGGAACTCCGTAGAGTAATCAAAAGTAATATTTCTACCTGTAGCAGTAAGAAATCAACTCAAAATAGTTGCACTAGTTCAGTAAATAAACCCTTTTCACTCAATCACTTCTGCGTGTCCCCTCCATCGAATTTCTTGTGCATTGAATTTCATTTAGAAATTTCACAAGTAAAGAATGAGCAACCCCAACTGAATTCAATCTGTAGTTTTTATCATAATGCCTAGGTCTTTTGGGTCAGTTTTCAGTTAATGAGCCACTTGCTCTTGTTCCACTTTCTTGGGGAACATGACCACAAAAATAGGGAAGTTTCCTCCTGCAAAAACTAGAAGTAGTTTGAGGATGCTGCCAAGTGTCAATCTTCTCTCAACCCAACCTATTCCACCAAGTGGCTAGTAAAACACTCATTTAACAGCCTCCTTAAGATGTCGTCTGATCTTTCATTTATTAATTAATAAAATATTGAACAATTAAATGCAATTATACTTGACCCCACTTGGTCATTAATTACAAACTTTTTAATAAAATTAAAACATAATGTCTCCTAAGACAGTTTTTTTTTTTCAATTTTGGGTATGTGACACTCTCACTCTCTCTCTCTATGTGTGTGTGTGTGTCCCTCCCTCACTTTCCATATCTCATAACCTCTATCCACCTTCTCTATACCTACCTCTCTATCCTTCCCTCCATCACTCTCTCTCTCTCTTTCTCACCCCTACCCCTTTCCCTTTATAAATCACACATCCCACTCTCTCCCACAAATATCTATGTGTGTGTGTGCCCCCCCTCTCTCACAAAATCCCTTTGTATCTCCCTCTATCTCCACCTTCTATTTAAATCCCTCACTATTCCTCCATCTATCAATCTCTCCCTCCATTATCCCTTAATTACCTTCCCTTCATGCCTTTATCCCTCTCCCATATACTCTCTCTTTCTCAACTTGTATCCCTCCCTCGCTAAATGTTTTAAACCTCCCTGTCCATGCTTATCTCTCTCACAAAATCCCTCTGTCTCCATCGCTCAACCTTCCAACCTCTTTCTTTGAAACCATCTCTCTCTCTCTCTCTCTCTCTCTCTCTAGATCTCTCCATATACATGTGTGTCCCTCCCCCCTTTCTCTCTTTGTGTTTATCCCCCCACCCCCCTCACACACACATACACCTTATATCCTGCCTTCACTATCTCTTTCATTCACTCTATCTCCATCCCTTCCTCACTCCCCCTCCTCGCTCTCTATCTTATTCTCTCTCACTCTCTCTCTACATCATTACTTCTCTCTCTCTCTCTCTCTCTCTCTCTCTCTCTCTCTATTATAATCCTTTCCTCTATGTTTTCAAATTATCCCTTCTCCTCACCCCCCTACCTCATTATGACCCCTATTCTCTATTTTATCTCATCTCATTCCCCTCTCTTCAATTTCCCCCTCCTTCTGCCACACTCCTCCAAAACACCCTATTCCTCCTCTATTACTCCATATCCATGTTTCCATTCACAAATCCTCTCTCTCATCAAACCATCACCCACTTACTCCCCTCCACCTTATCCCCCTTAGTCACTTAAGACTTTAGTACTACTTCTAACCCTATACATCTTCAACACCTATTCTCCTCCTGATAGTGCTCTCAATCCCCACTCCCCTTCACCCTTGTAACATATCATGTTCTCATTCTATTCATATTTCTCCAGCTGAACTTACAACATCCACCTAGGACCTTGACCCTTCCCCAACCCCTCTCGACCATTAACCATACTCACAAGAACTTACAACATCTTCCTTGTGCATGCATTATGGAGAAGCAAAATGTGCACGTGCTATGGAGAACAAAAAAAAAATGGTTTTGGTGCATGGTTATGGAAATGAATAAAAGAAATAGTTTGCATCATCAATACTTAGGACCTATAGTAATATTTTAGCATCATCAATAACAACATCTCAAACAATCATGTCTAACCTCCCAAGATCATAATTTTTCTTTTGTGTTGTATTATGGACACCATTAGGAGGCTTTAAGACATAAGTATGGGTCATAGTCCCTTAACCATGCTTGAGGGAGGAAACTTAAGATTTATGCCCTAAAGGTAGTTTTTAAGGCTTGAGGTCCATGAGGAAGGCATTGAACCTGCACATAGGATATTTGTATGTGATATTTTACATATAAGAGAGAATATGCATTTCATTAGAATTATTGTAGCACTATAAACCTATCTGTAGACATGGTTGATAGCAGAAACCAAGTTCTTAGGCCCAAAATTAATCCCATAGACATATACGGCTAAGAACAACACCTTGAACAAACACACATGATCTCTTAATGCTATCCTCAACCTTTAAGTTGGGATATTGAAATGATTAGTATTTTTTTAACATTAGATATGGAGGATAAGTTGTTAATCATGGTTGGTATAGAAAGCGTTAATTTTAGGTTGTAAACAAACTTTTAGGGCTCAAGGTCAATGAACAACACCTTGAATCACCATAAATGACCTCTCAAGTTGATAGTTTTGATTTGAATGGGGATATGGGAACCATTAGGAGTTTGTAAGTACTATGTATGTGTCTTGGGACCTTATACATAATAAGGAGAGGAAACCTAGACCTTAGCCTCTAGAATATGCTTCTAGGCATCTAGAGCCAATAATGATGTGTTTAACAACCTCAACATACCATTCCATGGTATCATTTACCTTGAAATGGGGATACTAGTTCCATTAGAACATTTTTATCACTATATAAAAATATTAGGTCCCTTGACATGGGTCGGGGGAACCACTTTGTCTTTAGGCCTTAAAGGAAGTTGTTAACCATTTCAAGCCACAATTGATTCCTCGAGCCACTGCACATGATGTTGAAAGTAAATCCTTTGTATATTAATTGGGATATGCATTCCATAATCTTTTCTTGAGCACTAGGTATGCATGTCAAGGACATGGACATTGTCAGGGGAGGAAAATACAACCTTAGTTCCTAACTAAGGCTTCTACGAATCCAGGGATAGGAAGGATGCCTTAAAAAATCACACATGGCATCTCATAGGTATATTTGGAGTATGAATATATATGTTAGTGGAATTCGGTGGTTTTGAGCAGCAGGTATGGGACCTCCGAGACATGATTGAGGGAATATGCTCGTGCCTTAGGCCATAAAGGAACATTTGAGGCACCCATGTTAATGAAAAATTCCATGAAGCACCGCACATGACCTACTAAAGGTATGCTTGGTCTCCAAGAAAATATGTACATGCCTTTAAGAGGTTTTGAGAATTAGATATGGGTATTAATGACTCAACATGGTCAAGGGAGGAAATCCAATACTCGATCCCTAAATAATATTTTTGGAATATATGGATATGCATGTCCCATACTCACTATCCCTCTATGGATTAACTACTGACCCTCCCTTCCTTTGTATTTTCATCTCTCTCTATCTCTTTGTTTATGTCTATGTGTTCCTCCCCCATCTCTCTCTCACATAATATTCCTCTTTCTCTATATCTCTATGTGTGTGTGTGTGCCCCTCCCTCACTCCCCCTCTCACATAGCCTCTCTCCACCTTCTCTATACCTCCCTCATCATCCGTCCATCCATCACTCTCTCTCTCTCTATCACTCAGCCCTACCCCCTCTCTCTCTATCACTCACCCCTCCCCCTCTAACTCCCACAAAATATCTCTCTCTCCCTCTCTATATACATATATGTGTGTGTGTGCGTGTGCTTGTGTGTCCTTCCCCCTTCTCTCTATCTATATCTACATGTGTGTGTTACTTCCTCAGCCGCCTCTCTCATATCCTCTCTCCACCTTCTATATACCTCCCTCACTATCCCTCCCTGCTTATCACTCTCTCTATCATTCACCCCTCCCCCCTCTCCCTTTTTCACTCAGCCCTACGTCCCTCTCTCCACACAATCTCTCTCTCTCTCTCTCTCTCTCTCTCAATATGTGTGTGTGTCTATGTCACTCCTCCCTCTCTCTCTCTAAGTGTGTTTTCATGTCCCTCCCTCACTTTCCATATCTCATAACCTCTCTCCACCTTCTCTATACCTCCCTCACTATACTTCCCTCCATCACTCTCTCTCTATTTATCACCCTACCCCTCTCTCTCTATTTCTCACCCATCCCCTTCTCTCCCACATAATATCTATGTGTGTGTGTGTGTGTATGTGTGTGCCCTCCCTCTCTCAAAAAATCCCTCTGTCTCTCCCTTTGTATCCACATTCTATTTAAGTCCCTCACTATTCCTCCATCTATCAATATCTCTCTCCATTCTACCTTAATTACCTTCCCTCCGTGCCTTTATCCCTCACCACTATCTTCTCTTTCTCAACTTGTACCCCTACCTCGCTATATGTTTTGACCCTCCCTCTCCATGCTTATCTCTCTCACAAACTCCCTCTCTCTCCATCGTTCAAACCGTCACCCTCTATATTTGAAACCATCTCTCTCTCTCTCTCTCTCTCTAGATCTCCCTATGCATGTGTGTCCCTCCTCCCTTTCTCTCCTTGTGTCTACCCCCGACCCCCATCTCTTACAGACACACCTTATATCCTTCCCTCACTATCTATTTCATTCACTCTATCTCCACCCCTCCCTCATTCCCCCTCCTGCCTCTCTATCTGATTCTCTCTAACACTCTCTCTATGTAATTACATCTCTCTCTTTCTCTATTATACTCCCTTCCTCTATGTTTTCAACTTATCCCTTCTCCTCAACCTCCTACCTCATTATGACCCATATTCTCTGTTTTATCTTATCTCTTTCCCCTCTCTTCAATTCCCCCCTCCTTTCGCCACTCTCCCCCAACACACCTTATTCCTCCTCTAATAATCCATATCCACATTTTCATTCACAAATACTCTCTCTCATCAAACCATCACCCGCTTACTCCCCTCTACCAAATCCCCCTTCGTTACTCAAGTCTCTAGTACTTCTTCTAAACCTATACATCTTCAACACCTCTTCTCCTCCTAATAGTTCTCTCAATCCCCACTCCCCTTCACCCTTGTAACATATCATGTTCTCATTCTATTAATCTCTGTACACTTGAATTTACAACATCCTCCTAGGACCTTGTACCTTCCCCACCCCCTCTCGATTATTAACCATACTCACGCGAACTTACAGCATCCTTCTTGTGCATGCATTATGGAGAAGCAAAACATGCATGCACTATGAAGAAAAAAAAATGGTTTTGGTGCATGGTTAGGGAAATGAATAAAAACAATAGTTTGCATCATCAAGACATAGGACCTATAGTAATATTTTAGCATCATCAATAACAACATCTCAAATAACCATACCTATCCTCCCAAGAGCATAATTTTTCTTTTGCGTCATAATATAGACACCATTAGGAGGCTTTAATAAATAAGTATGGGTCATAGTCCCTTGACCATGCTTGGGGGAGGAAACTCTAGACTTATGCCCTGAAGGTAGCTTTTAAGGATTCAAGTCCATGAAAAAGGCATCGAACCTACACATAAGAGCTTCGTATGTGATATTTTGCATCTAAGAGAGAATATGTAGTTCATTAGAATTATCTTATCACTATAAACACATCTGTAGACACGGTTAATGGAGGAAATGAAGTTCTTAGGCCTGAAATGAATCCTTCAGACATATACAGCCAAGAACAATAGCTCAAACAAACAAACATGATCTCTTAATGGTATCCTCAACCTTTAAGTTGGGATATGCACATGGTTATGATTTTTTTAACATTAGATATGGAGGATAAGGTTTTAATCATGGTTGGTACATAAAGCTTTAATTTTAGGTTGTAAACCAACTTTTAGGGCTCAAGGTCCATGAATGACACCTTGAACCACCATAAATTACCTCTCAAGTTGATAGTTTTGATTTGGATGGGGATATGGGAACCATTATGGGTTTCTAAGTACTATGTATGTGTCTTGGGACCTTAGACATAATAAGGAGAGGAAACCTAGGCCTTAACCCCTAGAATATGCTTCTAGGAATCTAGAGCCAATAATGATGTGCTTAAGAACCTCAACAGAGCCTTCCATGGTATCATTTACCTTGAAATTGAGATACTAGTTCCATTAGAACATTTTTAGCACTAAGTACAATTATTAGGTCCCTTAACATGGCCAGGGGAAACCACTTTGTCATTATGACTTAAAGGAAGTTGTTAACCATTTAGAGCCACAATTGATTCCTACAACCACCACACATGACATTGAACGTGAATCCTTTGAATCTTAATTGGGATATGCATGCCATCATCATTTGTTGAGCACTAGGTATACATCTCAAGGATATGGATATTGTCAGGGGAGGAAGCTATGACCTTTTTCCCTAACTAAATCTTCTAGGAATCCTGGGATAGGAAGGATGCCTTAAAAAATCACACATGGCATCTCATAGGAATATTTGGACTATGAATATGGATGTTAGTGGAATCAGGTGGTTTTGAGCCGCAAGTATGGGACCTCTGAGACATGATTGAGGGAATATGTTCGTGCCTGAGTCCATAAATGAACATTTGAGGCACCCATGTTAATGAACAATTCCTTGAAGCACCACACATGACCTACTAAAGGTATGCTTGGTATCCAAGAAAATATTTACATTCCTTTAAGAGGTTTTGAACATTAGATATCGGTATTAATCCCTCAACATGGTCAACGAAGGAAATACAAGACTCGATCCCTAAAGAATATTTTTGGCATCTATGGCTACGCATGTTCCTTACTCACTATCCCTCTATGGATTACACAACGACCCTCCATTCTTTTGTATTTTCATCTCTCTCTATCTCTATGTGTGTGTGTGTGTCTGCCCCCCCCCCCCCCCCCCCTCTCTATCTCTATCTCTATGTGTGTATGTGTCCCTCCCTCACTCCCCATATCTCAAAACATCTCTCCACCTTCTTTATATCTCCATCACTATCCCTCCCTACATCACTCTCTTTCTATCACTACCCCCTCCCCCCTCTCTTGTTGTTTATCACCCCTCCCTCTCTCTCTCTCTCTATGTGTTTGTTTGTGTGTGTGTCCCTCCCCCCTCTCTCTTTGACACAACGTCCCTCTTTCTCTATATCTCTATGTGTGTGTGTGCCCCTTCCTCACTCCCCCTCTCACATAACCTCTCTCCACCTTTTCTATACCTCCCTCATCATCCCTCCCTCCATCACTCTCTCTTACTATCACTCACCCATACCCCCCCTCTCTCTATCACTCACCCCTCTCCCTCTCTCTCCCACACAATCTCTATCTCTCTCTATATACTTGTGTGTGTGTGTGTTTTTGTGTCCATCCCACTTCTCTCTATCTATATCTATGTGTGTGTATCACTTCCTCACCCCCCTCTCTCATAGCCTCTCTCCACCTTCCATATACCTCGCTCACTATCCCTCCCTCCTTATTACTCTCTCTATCGTTCACCCATCCCCCCTCTCTCTTTGTCACTCAGCCA